>JAUMJJ010000022.1:2152500-2182500 GCA_033556795.1 Tapera naevia | reverse complement strand
TTCTTTATTATTGTGATTGCAGTGCATGCTGCAGGAAAATAGCCAAGTAGAATCCCTCTAAGCTAATAGTCACAGTGCTGCTTATCATTGTCTCCATTTTCCTCTGTACAGCAGGGCTAGTTTTAATCACCTAAAGATTTAGGAACCGTTTGAATGTCTAGATTTGTAGAAGTAATATTTTTGCTTTTCTCCATAAGCCACATTTTAATTCATTTTTTTTAAGCAAATTTTCCTGATAGAATAGCGCTGGTTTGATATTCAGCTCCTCCACCCTCCCATCATTGTTATCTGAATGTACAAAATGAAAGGTAAAAAATGTAGTGAATGAAAGGAATGGATCCTTTCCAGACTGGGCCTGATCCAAAGGCCAAAAGAAGTATATGAAAGAGTGTGCCATTGACTTTCATGGCATAGGACCTGGGCCATGATGTCTCATATAATGTTGTCATGTAGCAAGATTTTTTTAATTATTATTTTAAAATTGAAAAATAAATGATTTATTAGTTGTAAGTAACCTTTGTGCTGAAATCAAAAGATGGTAATTCATTGCAAAAGTGTGAACATGAATTTCCAATATCCAGTTTTCAAGTAGTAGTGTTTGTGTTTTGTCTTTTATTAAGTAAGAATGCCTTTAAATGATTTGTAGCTAGATATTAAGACAGTACAGCAAACTGAATAAAAGAAGCAGCTTGTTGTGAAATGGTTAACAGGCCTTATTGGCAAATCATCACTATTGCAAGTGTCATAGTTACAGCTCAGCTTTAAAGTATATGAATTTAAAACCTAACTATTGTGACTAATATTTATTTCAAAGTACAGAATGTGTCACAGCAGTAGGGCATCCTATTATTAATGCAGTAAACTCTTGCTGTAATACTTTTTGGTATGAGGTTGCTGTGCTCAAGTTCCCAGCCATATAAAAGTAACAGTGAAACATGCTGGTTTTTTTCAGCTGTATCTTGCTGTAACATGTGAAATGACTGGTTCCCAGGAAAAGCCATATGGACAAGTTGTTCCATATTAAACTACTACAGTATGACTCTGAGCTGGCCTCATATGCTATAAAGTCTCTGGTTAAAACACCAATTTTAAAGACTGTTTTCAATTCTGTTCTACTTTTTAAATCAAATCAAGTCAAGGCTCTTCCAAGTAATGTATTCAGGTTGGAATTTCTTAATATGAAAAAGTTCATGAATCCTTACCTGCTCTCATCACTGCAGTGCTGATGCTTTGCAAGGATCACATCTGGGTCTTGCTCTACTTTAAATATTCTCTGTACTGCATGCAATTGCAGACTACATTACATGATTCTACCATACAGGTTTTTTTTTCTCTGATGGTGCCAGTTTATATTCCAGATCTTAATTTCATTGAAGGAATTCACATAGATTCTGCAGGCTTCAAATGTAAGAGTAAAAGCTGCAGAGGAGTCATGTTAGTGCAGGCAGATTTGTGCAGAAAATTATACATGGCCAATGTGTTTTCTTCATGTTTCTTTTCTTTTTTACCCCAAAGAGGCTCCTGCAAAGGGATACTGCAGTACTTCCCATATCAGGAAGATTCACTCTCGATGCTTACAAAGGATTTTTTTTCCCTACCCTGTAAGTCACTACGAAAAAGCCTTTCTGAAATAAAAAATAAACACAAGAATGGTATTTCAGGGTAGTTTTTTTTGCCTTAACATCTGATAGGTGAAAGGAAAAATGCCTGTGCATTTCCAAAACAAAATGAAATAACAACCTTTCCTGTTAAGTTTTGTGTTTTAAATGGCCTTTATTCAGGGAGAGGGAATTACCTAGCCTCAGTTTATGTTTAGCAGAATATCAGTAGCTCATGTGTATGCTTGTGTTTTGTCTTTTTTTTTGTTTTGGTAGTGTTTTTCATTTGAAAAGAAGAGTGAACTTCTAGTCCTCTGCCTTTCCAAACCTCTAGTTTGTAGTTGTACTTATCATCAATATTGCAGGCCCTGACACTCTGCAGCACTGTCACTGTATATACTGTGAAGGCAGTAAAAATGAGCACTAATCAATCTTTCAGGGAGAAGCAATGAGCATTAGAAGGCCACTATCCTGTGACTAAACACACCCCTTTTATGGAGTGTTGGTGCTAATAAAGGACAGCTTATTACTGAGGCAGAGACCAAAGCTTGGGTGAGGTCAACCATGACTGGCAGTCATCAGTCATTCTTAATGATACTTTTTCCCGTGCTTTCTAAGGGATTCTGAGCAGAGTGCAAATCATTCGGGGTCATCCATAGTTCATGTACCCACAGATGGCAAAGGTTTTGAAAGACTTTAGTTTAAACTTGTATTTTTTTTTAAATGTTACTCAAATAGGAAAAAAGCCCTCAAACAAATCAGATTTTTGTTCATTTGGAACGTTGTATTTTCTTTCACTCTAATAGATGTTTTACACACTAGAGTGCTTGTGCATTATAAAGAACTACATAAATTTATTTTTATGACGTCTGTCTTCTTTAATTATTACCTTTGATGTCTATTGGTGACTAAAGAGAGCTTAACAGGATTTCTCTCCCTTCTTAAATTTCGCAAAGTGAAACTCAGCCAGTCCCTGACAGATGTCTGTTCCTCACCTTCAGGATTATTTTATAAATCCCTTTCTGATGAGCGGAAGTGTCAAATCAAGGACAGGTCATAAAGTAAAAGTATAAACCTTTTAAAAGGAGACCTTGGTAATATATAAACATTTTGCACACTATCTGAAATTTTATGGACTTAAAGAAATGATATTTTAGCAATAGGAAGGCAAAAGTTTAGAACACCAGACGGCGTGCACGTGTTTTTAAATACACACTGTTCCCTTGCTCCTTATCTTTCCTTCTATAGTCAAATTTTATACATATTGAGAAAATAACTGTACTGTCTGTAGGGGCTGTCACTGAAGTTTGGGTTTCAAAGAGTTTTCCTATTTTATTTACTTTGAAATTTGTGCTTTTTTCAGTCATCGTTTTTAAATTCCTCAATTAAGCACTCTGCACCACCTTGAAGTTGGTGACTAGGTATATAGCTGCTGTGATCTAGACAACTGCTGTCATTTTTAGCTGGTTCAGATTATCTGAGATTTTACTTGAGTGCAACTGTTAGTTTACTTCTAAAACAGAGGTAAACTGGATCACCTTTTGGGTCTACTGGCAAGTCCACAGCACAGTGCAAAGAAATATTTTCCTTCACAGTAGTACACTACTTCATGATGTGAAATCCTGATGGCAGGTTGGAGGACAAGGCAATTTTTGTGGTTAATTGTATCTGCATAAATGCATATGAGTGTATACAGACTTTAAATGTTGGTTATAACTGGTGGTGTCATTTTTACAGTTAAAGATGATTTTATTTTTATTTTTGTCTTCATACTGTTAAAAAACCAAGCCTGTACAGCGTGTGTAAACTGGAGAATGGAGTTTTAGTGAATAACATTAAAAGGTCGTTTGTTTCCTAATGTGTGTGTACAGTACTGAGCGTAGTGGGACCCTATCCCTTGTAGAATCACTTAAAAGTTACCGTATTATGTAGTATAAAGTAGTAATATGGAGGGGAAAGGGAAAAGGGTACATCATTCTTTTTAAAGGTCAGAGGTTTTTTTTCTGCAGTGTTTTTGTGGTTGGGAGAATCATCTGATAAAGTCCTTCATGGTTGATGATGTGAATGCTTTCTTTCCTTGTTGAGATCTGTATTTTTTTTGTGTCCTGGTTAACTACCCAAGTCAGTTGTGTGGTACCGCAGTGACACATGGTGTCCCAGCCTTCAGAAGAGTTAAACAAGTCATTGGTGGACTAGTGTGACTGGTTCATCACTAGAAATCATGTAAAGCATATGGAAATTACTGATTGAGAAACAAACATTTATGCAGTGTTCCAGCTGACAGCGGTGCTCATTAGAGTCTGAATTGGGAAGGAGCTATAGCACTTTTGTGAACCCCCATTCCAGTGATACTCTCTGTTAATTGCTGGTGAACACGCAGACAATGCTAGAATGCAACTCACCTGGCCTAAAGATCCAGAACAAGCAGCTGCCTTCGTGGAGTTGCAGACGTGCTCCCATGTACATGGCCCATTGCTAGATCAAGACCCGAGGCTGCGATTCATCCCAGAAATCTTTCTGTTCAAGGCTCTACAAATCAGATAAAACTTTTTCTCTTCAGTTACGCGGAGCTCTGGATGGCATGGAGGAGGTGTGAGAGCATCTACACAGGGAGGAAGATGGTGAAACTCATCCTGTCACTGCTAGGTTGAGGTCCTCCAGAAAGCCTAGGTTAGCACTTTAGGTCAGCTGAACATATAGGTGCTATTTTAGCACTACGCGGTGCTTAATTCTTTCAGGAGACGAAAGTCACCTTTGGGTTTGGTGTCCATCATGTTGCTCTGCACATAGAGGATAAACAAAAAGGAACACGGTTCTGTGATTGCATCTCATCAAGGTGATGTAGCAGTTCATGCTTTCACACAGGCATAACGCTGGGTTTTAGATTCCGCATCCCTTTTCTCCCCCCATCCCCAGTGTTTTCGATGTTCAGTTTTTTTCTTTCTGTCTGAAATCCTTTATTTTGTCTTTACAGTCTGGTTGAATAGGAATCGTTTAGTTTATGCAGCTTTGTGCTTTTTCTCTACAGCTTGTATCTGCATGAATATGTTGCAGCCTGATGTGAGTTCATTCGATTAAATAAAATGCTTAAATTGTAATCCGTGCAAAACGATCATATTTGAAACACTTGATGTCTCGGTGAGAATCCATTTAATAGTGATCAGATTTAAATGATTTAACACAGTGGTGGTGGTGGGAGGTGGGGGAGGGAAATACAGTTTTGAGACATTCCTGTACATAAAAAAAAGATTAAACCAAATTCAGATATGTCTCTCTCCCCGCTTCTCTTCTCTCTCGCTCTCTCTCTTTTTAAGCAGTCAAAAGATATACTGTATCCCCAGTGAAAGGGCGCTTTCAATCCAGTTATCCACTTTACCCAGTCTCAGTTTCCAGAACCTTCCACACCCCCCTTGGTTAAACCACTAAGCCTTTGATTCCTTCCTGATTACACTATGCAAGACATCTATCAAACACTGTCTTATCTGTTTGTAAGGCAGCTCAGGCCTCAGATTTAAGTCATGGGTTTTGGCTACAAGTTGGAGTGTGATTAATAATTGACTAATGTAGCTTTTATTTATCACAGGCTAGCACATTTCACCATTACCGAGTTAATTTATGTTAAGTGTAAGCTGTCGTTCAATCTGTTTTTCAACTTTTTTTTTTTTTAAATCCTAAGTCTATCTTTCACTTTTTGAGAAACAAAATCCTTACACAGGGCACAGTCTTACTTGGTGCCAAAAAGTTGATTTCCTTTTCAGCGGAGCCATACATCACCGGCCCTCCCAGCTGCAGTGTCAGCCCCTGACAGAATGACATGTGTCATTTATCAAAGGGGCCAGGACGGGCCTTGGGAAACGCACACGACAAAGCCTGAGAGAGTTCATTTCGCAGTCCCCTCCTACCCTCTGCGAGCCTCTTGCCAGGAAAGCCTGTGATGTTTCTGTCTTCGCAGCATTACTGTAAGTCCTTCAACCTTCACAGAATTAACCCTCGCCGCCGCCACTGCTGCCAGCCCTCCCTAGTGCTGCTGGACCTCCCCTGGGAGATGCTGTGCCCAGGTGCCACGTTCTCCAGCTGGCATGCGGGAATAACGTGCACCAGGGCTGCTCCCTCATCTATTTCCCCACTCCTGGAAAGGACAACTTTTTAATTTTTTTTTTTTTTTTTAAATACCATATATCGTACACTATAAGAATTAAAGTCCTATGTTTTTCAACAGCAGGACAAGGTCAAAGACATAAAGAATAGGGTAATAAAGCATTTCAGTCGTGAAAAAAGGATAGCCACTGTCCTATGCACAGGTAGAGATTTGTGCTTCTTGTAAGGCAGCGAGTGAGACGGAGAGGGAGCCTTCTTCCACTTTCCCATTTAAGTTCTCCTTTGGGTTATTCTGAAACCATGTACTATACAAATACAGCGGGTAGTTTCTCTGTATGCCACTGCATAACATCTGAGTTGCACAGCACCTGTGTAGAGGATCTGACCTGGTAGGACTTGCTGTACCTCTTGTGAAACTCGTCTGTCAGCTGGAGGGGGCAAGGTGAGGAGAAAGAAAAGTTGATAGCATTTTAATGGGGAAAAAATAATCCCCAAACCTCAAGGTGTCACTTGCACTGCATAGTTTAATTTCTGTAATGTAGTTGCCTTAGAGCTTCAGCCCAGGAGATGACAAAGGAGTTAAAGTAGAAAATAATCTTCTGTCAAATGAAGAAGAGCATATTTTCAAAATATAACAACGTTTTGCTGAAATAAAACTTCTGTTTGCGTATGTGTGAGTGTGTTTTAAGTGGCTGAATTTTACATCTTGATCATGTACAAAGAATGTGAGAAAGTTATTGTCTCCTCCCCTTCCCCCACCAAATCACTCTTTGTACTTTGCATAGTTCCTACCACACTGAAGTTATTTACAGCATCAGATATCATTTAAAGAGATAGCTAAGGAGACTGTAGCCTCAGCTAGGAACTTTCCAGAAGGGAGTCCTATAAATTAGCCATTGCTCAGGAGTGGCTGTTTTCTAGTCAGGGCTGGTCCTTTCATTTGTCTACATAAGGCTAATTTATTTTTGCAGCCAGATGTGGGCTGACAGCCATCACTCAGAGTTTCCTTCCCCCACTGTTAGGAGGTCGGGAAAACAGTCACGTTTCCCATTTTACAGAATCCCCATCAACATTATTGAAGATGGATGTATCTTTAAAGCAAAGATTGATTGTGGATATCGGAGTTATGGTGTCATTTATCATAGTGAATATTATTTAGACTTGGATTGTACAAGGCTGTAACTTGAGACACAGCCAGGGGAGGGACAATCTGGAAACGAGGATCCATGAACTTTAATGGATGGATGCTTTTTCAAAGCTCCACTCACTATAGCATGATTTACTTTTCTTACAGAAAGGAAACAAGCATTTCAGTTTTAAAGGGCCAGCATGCCGTCTTGTCCTCTTTAGCGGGTCCTTCACGGAGGCATTCGAGACTTAAAACTGAGACAATAAATAGAGGTTGTGTCTGAATGTTATGTGTATGTAAGTGCTTCTATGTTAAATGTACCTAGGTGCACTTTAGACCCTTGTTCATGTGAATTACACTAGTTAGGTTCTCAGTTGAAGGTGTACTGTGGCTGAATAAGGCAAAATATTGATCATGGGATGCTGTCATCTGAAATTTTAGAAGGTCTGAATAATTTGCATTGCAACTAGCATTGTTACATTGCCATGTTCATCTTTTTCTGGGAGAGACAGTGTCCAGACTACATATTCACTTACTGCTTGAGGTATCTTACAGCAGTGGAGCGTCTAGTAAATTGCAAACCTACTTGGTAGAACATCAGCTTTCTTGGTTGTTGAGAAGTGCAGCAGACTTCAACATCTTTGTGCATACTGTACTTACACTCCACTTTTATGTCAAATTGAGAAACGTAGATCAGGATCTTTCAGGTAAAAATGTAACTTGTATGTTCAGAATATACATTTTAAAAAACTGCTTATAGCCTGCTAAAAGTCATGGTTCAACTAAGTGTTATTTCTCATGTAGTACTACCACCAGCACACGAGCATGCTTTATGAATTTATTAGAATGTTTCACCCTTTGGAACATGACTTTTGATTTTTTTAGAAATTAATTAACTTGAATTCAGAAAATGCTCATCTGACTTCAGTAACGGGGGAAGGTCTTGAAACCAGTAGCATAGGTTTAGATACATTGTGAGCAGGTGTCAAGCATGTGTTCTGACAGCTCAGTCCCACCTTGAAACTTTCTTCCTTTATCATTATTTTCCGAAATTACCTTGTCCAGGTAAACGCCTCCTCCTTAGGTGAAGTTGCTTATCTTCCATTTCCATCTGATTTCTGATTTTCTGATTTCCACTGATACCTTCCATTTCCCGCTGTTTGAGTTTTTTGGAGTTCTTTTTCATGCCTTGATCATAGCTTGGGTCCATCTCGACCTCCCTCCCTTCAGTGGGTCATGTGTCACAGTTTGGGAACTACTGTATCATACAAGAAATACGCGTTGCATTGGGCAGCAGTTTATTTGTGTGGGCTGAGATTTATCTACTAAGAGGAAGGTGGTTGTCCTCACATGCTAGCAGCACTTCCACAAGGATACACTAAAACTTGCACTAAACTATCTCCTTGGCTTGTTGGTTGTTTTTTTTTTTTTTCTCCCAGATAAAACCAAAAATAATTTGCTGTCATAAACCAAATTCACTATGGGAGTTTTCATATGAATAGTCAAGCTCAAGAATTTAAAAAAAATCCAAACAATGGAAACAATTATGAACATCTGGTTTTGAATGCATATGTATTCTGTACATAACAAACAGAGAAATCCTATTATCTAGAACAATAAAAGGGAATTTCCCTTTCTGTCTGAACACTCTCTGTGAGGAATGTGACCTTCCATTTAGAATCATGATTTTTTTTTTCTTCTATTAATGAGATTAAAATGAAGATATCTCTCCCCCCGCTCCTCGCATGGTCTAGATTTCAATTTCAGGGACACTAGTATAAATCCTGAGAAATCTATTTTTGCACCTGTGCAGCTGAGATCAGAATGTCTCTGTGAAGGCCTGCTATATTTACTTATACATAAAAACTATTTTTCTCTTGCTTAAGAAACATACAAAATGTCTTCAAAGAGGAAGCAGTTTATCAAATTCATATTAATCACAGCATCAATAATGTTGACCGGGGTCAAGTCATTACACTAAATATATTGTAACCATTATTAATGCATGTAGCCCAGTGCCATAGCTATGATATAAGACTGTTGTTTCCTGATTAAAAGCTGTTTGGTGATGCAGAGGCTCAATACAGATTCTCCCTGCCTTGTAGTGACTGACAGTAGCTTCTGGTATTCTGCTTTCTTCTGACAGTGGAGTGTATTAATATAAGCACACCTTACAGAGGGGGCTACAAGAAGTGCAGAATGCAGAAAACAAAAGTGTCTAATTTCAGCAGCCACAACTGTGCATCCATAAGGCAGCCAAATTTATCATGGCACATTATGGAGTGCAGCAAATGTCATGAAAACCATTGTTTTTTAATTTTTTTCCCTGAGAGCCTGAATGAGGTGATTTATGGTAGTTATCCATCTTAAGGGTCATCCATCAACTTTTAGTTGCTAGGCAATCAAACCAACAGCTGTTTGCTTTGAATCAAGCTGAAAAGTTGTCAGTCATCACATGCAGGTATGACCTTAGTGGTTAAAAACATTATCATGCATGCAAAATTAAAGAGGCAAAGTCCTCGTTCTCCCTCTCCCATAACTTGGTTCATCACTTTCCATAAGCAAAACAGGTAGCATTAACCCCAAATCTTTTGCGTAATGTAGCGTTTGGAAAGATCCCAGTGCTGGAGGTGCTGGTCATTGCATCACAGAAATAGTTGCGTGCTCACATAAAAGTTTTTTATACGGAAATGCTTTATAGCAGGGCAGTTTCTCGATGTGACATCAAGCTAAGTAACACAGATCTTTTTGAAACTCAACCTTGTTGGCACATTTAGGGTAAAGAGTAGATCTTGAGCAGCAGAACTGTTTTAAAAGGTTGCACTTCAGTTGATTAGGCTCATGTCTCTCCTAGAGTGCAAGATAAAGTGTAAACAAGGCTAGGGTGCTATTGTTTTGCCATCTTCCCTTAGAGCAGGGCTAGAGGACACAGTGGTGAAACCTCCTGAAATATGTGTATGCTGTTCCACCATGTTTGTTACTACAAACAGAGCAATATCATTTGTGATTAGGAGGCACTATGTTTGACACTGTAAGAACAACCTAGGTGTAATATGAGGACATGAATTTCTTTTCATTACTTGCTTCTGGTCTTCTGTTGAAATTGCTTCCAATGAGTTAGTCTTTCGATTGTTGTTTGGCTCCACTGACCGCCATTCCCTATTAAACAACTTGGAAACAACTAACGTGTAAGAGGAGCCAGATTCTGCAGTACTGAACCAGGTTGGGGGTAAATAATTTAAGAGAACAATGCATTATTTTTCAATAAATGTATAGTTGCTAATTTGCTGTTAGTTACTTGAAAATTGCATGCGTCCTCAGTGCGTCATCTGGAGCCATTGAGCCACTGGCAAACTTGACAGAGAGGCAGCAAGTGGTCAGACATGCTCTGTGCAAAATTACAGACAGAAATGAAGTGAACCATTTTCAGCAAAAACCTGCCTTCAAGCCGGTTTTTACCAGATGTAGCCAAAAGGCTACCTTTACCTATTCATTAATTGTTTTGAAGAACTCAGCCAAGAGCTGCACCTGTTGAGGCCTAAGTGTTCTTCAGAGAAAATGTTTGTTACCATGGGTTATTCTGAGGCCTCAGGCCTTTCTTCTGAAGGAAAAACAACAACAAAAAAAGGTGTGTTTTATATCTATGATAATTCAGACACTTGCAAATCTGAGGCCAGTTCTGTTGAAAATGACACATGGTGTTTGTCGATAAATCCTACTTTCCCCAGACAATGTATCTTATTCTGATAACTTGTGTAAAACAGTAATTGTGTTGTCTGCTCAGGGATTCTGCTAAGTGGTAACTAATCATGATAAGAAAAGAGTCTCTCCTCACTTTGATAAAACTTTTCTAATACTTCAAATTTTATTTACATAATTGCCCAATTGTCTTTGTCCCATTAACATCTTTGACTTTCATTTGTGTATGAATTTAGCTGTGCCCCTATTTAGATATCACTTAAACTAGTAGCGAACAATCCTTTGCCCTTGAAACCACTGTGTCATCTGCGTGGGCTCTTGTGTGGGCTCCCGTTCTCATAACATCTGAGCACTTTCCAAGTGTTAATGTAAAGTATATGTGCAAAATACTCCTTGTAGTGAATGCACTGATAGGTGATAACCATTTTCATAACATCCTCACCATCGTATTTTCACTTATCATGTAGCTCACACCAGGTGGCTTGTTAGCAGTTGCTAATGAGTTTGTTGTGGTGTGGGAGGTTCCCAGGTTGAGAGCTACACTTGCAGTTTTGCTCCCTCACTTGGGTTGTTTCCAAGACTTATGTGTGCATTCCTAATGTTATTTTAAAACGCTTCTAATATGTAATTTTGTTCTCCACAGAAATATAGATGCAGAAATTGTGTGAACCAGAGCTTATCCTGATGTATCTACTTCTGTTTGTCCTTTTTTTTAGGAAAAATCCTCCCATAGTATTATTTTCTGTATGTCTTCTCAGTAAAATACATTAGTAACAGTGTAAGTCCTAAATGGATCTCCTGACATCTTTGACTCCCTTCCGTTTGCAGCAAGCAAAACCTGCTATTCTACTGTATTTTTTTAAAGATAGTAACTACTATAGCTGTAGAGAGGGAAAGCTGATGTAGGTTTTACAGGAAATTTAAGGAGCAAATGATCACTTTGGGACAGATAGTAGTACCCTGTCAAGTGTTATCCCATCTGCAGTAGAGTAATGAAACTCATAGTGGGAAAAGGTGGCAGAATCTGGCTGTTTGATCAGGTTTAATCTATGAGGTGTCTAACCTAGTCCTTTAACCTTTAGTATAGCTTAGTACGTAATCCACCTGTCCACATCACCAGGGGGACAAAATGAAGAATTTAGACTGCTGTTGAACAGAATGAATTTCCATAGTGGATCAACCTAATGTTACAGTGATGACACGTGGTAATTTGATAGTTACCACGTAATAACAGGAACAACGCAGTACATACAGTACTGGGTAACTCCACTGGATGGGATGTAATTGTAATTATATGGCAACTCACTGACTGTTAACACTTTGTCGTCTGATTGCTGTGCTCTTTTGTTCTGTCAGTGATGTAATTAACAGAGGTGTTGCTGCAGTTGAGGTATATTCAATAGACTCTCTACTTTTTGGACTGAACCTCTGTATTTACAGAGTGGTTGTTATGCTGTATAACACAAAGAGTATTTTATCAGCCTGCAGAGATACACCTCTGTTCCTTTGTATTTTACTGCTCTCCAGAGCTGGTGGTTTCCTTCACTGATACATTCATAGGAAGAAAAGAGAAAAAGAGAAGAAACTTAAACAAATTTCTAAAATTAGCCTTATGCTCATGTATCTCTGGCAGTCCTGCTGGTGTCTGTTACATTTAGTTGTACTGAAATGGAATCTTAGAATAAAGTTAATGCTCAAGTGATAAGAATGTGATTGAGTAATGTAGTGGGAATGGCTTTGTATTCAAGACAAATGGAGCATCAGATGCATTTGGATGGTTTTGCTGGCTTTATATGAATTAAAGGTAGCAGATCACATGAACCTCTAAATCCTGGATTTTCTTGTTAGCTAGATTTCTAAACAGTTTTTAGCTTTGTATGTTTTACATTTATATGCTTGTAAAACTATTTTTATTTTTTTTTGAGAAATAAGCATTTCGTTGACTAGAGGCTCTAAGTCAAGATCAGAGCCTGTTCAGTTAGACACTATTTAGAAACATTGAGCACAGACTATACCCTCGAAGTATACAGTCATGATGAAGGCTAATACGGAGTAAAAGGTAAGAAGAGGCATTACAGAGGTGAAGTCCTGTTGCAAACTTTGTAGCGCTAGGAATATACTCCGCAACTCATGACACTTTGTCAGCACTCTGTCCTTCACTTATCACACCTATCCGTCTAGACTAGGCGGCTTTCAGCTAGCTTACATTTCCACTGATAGCCCAGATGAGCTGCTTTTTGTCGTTTTTTCTTATAAAGATTATCACTTGTATGTTTTCTGTTACAGGCAGTATGTAACGTATGATTTTTTTACTAAGTAATGTCATACTTTAAGAGTACTTCTTCATTTGAACTATTAATTTGCTTTATTAAGTGTCAGGTAGATAGGAGTGAAAACTTAGTTGGATGATGAAATAAACATGTCCTCTAACCCGCTGTCTATCTAGGACAAAGGCAAATTTTTATTTAAATATTTTTTTCCTTCTTTTCCCTTAAGTAATCAGCAGCATCTGCTTTTAGGAGATTCCCAATTTCTAGTAGATCCTGATGAAGTACAGTTCCCTTTCTCAGGTGAATGGCCCAGTTCCTCAGATTAACTCTTCAGTTTACATGTGGAAAACCCTTCTTCATGTATTGTACTTGCAACTTAACTTTTACTTAGATCAGATACGTCTTTCAAGGTTTGTCTCTTTGTATTGTATTTTCTATATGGAGAGCAGACAAAAATAAAACTGTATGTAGAAACAGGACTGAAACACAAGCATCCCTATTCTGCTTTGTACTTAAGAAAAGAATATAATTTCTTCTTTTGACTCTTCCTATAGAGGGTTTCTAGGCTGGAGAATACTACATGTAGCAGTTTTAGGGAAAATTCTGCGTAATGTATAGTCTCTGTAATCCTCTTCCTCAGTGCAGTGCCACCCTGCCCATTTCCATCTTTCTGTGCCTTTGATTGATTGTTGCATGTTTGTATTTTATATGCATCTTGCCAAAGCCCTGTGAATTTATGGTGCTTTCAGTGTTGTGGTACATTTGCTGATACCAAAGATGTAGCAAATGTAACTGTGGAAATCTGTTACTACCACCACTGTTTTACTGCTGCCCTTCTGCTGAAGGCTACCACTCCCACAGCAGTGGGGATTACCTCTCCTATCATCAAACAGAACATAGCTCCATTCTCAGCTGCTTCTGCACAGTCTTGGCTTTGTAGCATGAATCCATTTCACTGACAGTCTACACCAGGTGCAGCTGGGCTTGTTCTTAGAAATGAGCAGAGCTTTAGCTACTCCTCTTTTCACAGACTAAATGCAGTTCCTTGGATGTGCTTTGTGCCTGAGCACCAGTGTGGCTACTCTACAGGCATACAGTGCAGAATTCTGAAGTGAGGCATTTGCTCACCGTTCCATAGTTAGAGACGTAGACTTTGCCTGGCATGCTAGCATTGAAGTAGTTTAGATGTCTCTTGATACGCAAAAAGAAATTAAAGCACCAGCAGTTCATTCTGTCAGCCTCCATATTTGCCTGGCATGCTAAACCACTGAGTATAAATCTAAGGTTCCCTGCTTCCCAAAGAAAATTGCCTCAAATATTTTTTTTCCTTCTGAAAACGAGATGACATAGAATTTCTCTAAGCCAGCCTTTCTCTCTGTGCTCTTGACTCAGTAGTACCAGAAATCTACTACTTTGCTATGCTTTTTGCCGCTTATTTTTTTCAGCAAGTGAGATCCTGAGATATACAATCACCATTACAGTGTCAAGGACGCAGTAGTGAATGGCAAGATACAGAAGGGAAAGGCAGATACAAATATAGTGGCATGATGGGGAACGGGTTGGAGAGCATTCATGGTGTAATTCTGATGTGACCTAAGACTGTATGGCTAAATTCAAATTCCTTGTAAGTGTTTCCTGTGATTTATTCTTGTCAAAAGTTTCCTATGTGAGAAAACAGCCTCTGCTCTTCTATTCAGAGTCAGTGGTTGCACCTTCCAGCGGTTATGCTCCTCTTGAGACAGCTGAAAAAAGTTCTCCTTTTTGTAAGTGAAGCTTACGTGATTTTGCATGTACAAAAATGGATTCTTTCTTGATAGTGTATTTTAGTGAGATCTTTTTTCTTCTTGTTAAAAATTCTGTACCTTAGACTCCCATTTTTCCTATTTTCCTTGACCCTTCCTAAATATAAGTCGAGTTTCTTCATTAGGGCTGGCTATGATGAACAAGTGGATGAAAAAAAGCAAAGAAAAAATTAGACTTCCAGAACTTCTCCTTGTTATCTTTTATTACAAATAATAAGGATGATGAAAATAGAGAACACTCTTCTTTCTTCTTTCTCTGTTTTCTCCCTTTGCTTCTGGGGTGTACCATCTAGCCTGAGAAAAGCTTGTGAGTGTGTGTGTCTGTACGTATAAACAAAATTCTGAGTAAAATTGTGGAAGGTGGTAGTAAAACATCTGCTTAGTTCAGTGTATCATGAAGCACAAGGCCAAAAGCTGAATGATTCTACTCCTTGAGAAAGGTGTCTACAGAATCACATGTATCTTAGGGACATTTTATTGCGTTTTGATTTTTTTTTTTTTTTTAAAAAAAGCTAGTGCAGGACATAATGGGGCAAATAATTGCCTTCATTTTTATTTTCTTCTGAAGAGTCTCTGTGACACAAGCCAGGTCAATTTCAGGGCTCCTGCTCAAGTTTTGTAACATTTATGAACTGGATTCCTCTTAGTTATACATATGCAATTTGGGGTGCCTGGTTTGCAACCAATGGATTCACAGCTGCATCAGTGTCAAACCAGTGGAAGCACGAACAGAATCAGATTTACAGGATCTTTGAACTCCTCAGTGATTAATGAAATTCTTAATTCTGAAAATGTGACAGGAGGATAATCTTGACACTATTTCCCTGTGCTTTCTCTGGGTGGAGGGATTTGAAGCCAGTAGTGAAAGTCAGGGGTCCTGCCCTCTTCCATTACAGTGATTCACTTGCTCACGCTGGAATCTCCTGAGTAAATCCCTTCTCATTTCCTGCATGCACCTGTATCTCATGCTCCTGTGGCTTGGAGATCTGTCATGCTACAGTACTAAGCTGTACTTCCACCATTTAGAATCTGGCCAAGAACCAGAATATTCCCTTATTTTAAGCCTAGTCCTGAAGAAATGCTGCCAAATCCCTGTGCCTTCAATATTGCTCTCGAAGGCTGAGAATTAGAAGGCCTTGGATTCTGTTCCTGTGCCTTAGTTCTTGCACCTGTAAAATGAACTTAACAGTAGTTACCCTTCTGTGTTAAGGACTTTGAGATTTACTTACAAAAGAACATAATAAAATTGTCAAGATGACAATCTTATAACGGCATAGAGTGGCTAATGAATACAGCAAGTGGTCTCAGTTTCGTGGTTTGCTGTTTTTTTCCCAATAAATCTCAGTGTGGAAGGATATTACCTATCCAGCAGTTCTTCCTTCTAGCAATTGCTGTATGTACCAGTACAGATATCGTGTAGTTTTCAGACAGATCTGCCAAGATTTCTTTAGACATCAGTTCATCACCATGTTTGAGAGTTCAGATTCCTGAATAAAAGTTAGACAGATCAGTAATTATTGTGATAGATCTGTTCTGTTGTTGTTAATTGTTGGTAATACGTTTTTTCTAGAAACTGGTGGCAATGCTTTTTATTATGTACATTCTGACTAGCTGTACAACTGGGACTTTGAGGGCACTTTGTGATTTGGAGTTTAGTGACAGAGAGCGAGTACAAGCCACAATTAATAAGTTGTGAAGAGACTGATTGTTGCAGCTGAAATGGTGAACTGATGTAGTTACCCAAAAAAGACTGGGAAGCGGTGACCTAACTGTCACCCCATGGAGAATGAGGCTGGTCTCAAATTTGTAAAATATCCCTGTTTTACAACACTGACTATAAGAAAGAATTCTGTTAAAAGTTAATGGAGGAGTTCCAATGGTACCCTATTAGATTCTTCCTCCATTAAAGGACTGATAGAGACTTTTAATGGCTGTTTTAACTAGGCATTGTTATCAAAAGGACTATTGCACAAATTAAAACCAGGCCTATAATCAGTGAAAAGAAGCTGGAATTACTCCTCTGCCTATGGCACAGGGGAGTCTGTGTGTGTTTGTGCGTGCGACTGAAGGGATGGAGAAGATGGTGAAGGAAAGGAAGATGGTAGAAATATGAATTAGAAAAGACAAATGGAACATTCATTCACATTTTCAGAATGTGCCAAAGTTGCCGAGAGAAAATACTGTATAGGTGAAATAGGTGAGGTAGGACACTTAGAATTTTATTTACTGAAGAGATTTGGTGATACATTTGTGGATAACATTTTTAAGGCAACATAAGGCCTGATCCTATGAGATACCAAGTGTCCTGAACTTCCGTTAAGTTGGGAGTTGAGGAGTAGACTTGCTTTTTACAGAGCCTGGATATCATAAAGTCCTCTAATGTCATTTTGATCCTGGATGGGTGGTGGTACCTGCTTGTTCTGTATATAAGATCACATTTTTGCACAGATAGAAAAAAGGTGGTTTGTGGTAGAGTCGATATAAAAGATATTTGATTTGGAGCTGTCTCCTGTCTCCTGCTATGATGACAGTATGAAGTGTTTACATGAAGAATAGAGGATTTGACATTTTGTTTCAAACTAAAATGTTGGCTTGGTGTTATGATATCTTAAAGTTTTCTTTTAAAAAGCATCCAGGAAAGAGTTTGCTGTCTCTGAAGTCAAAGGCTGTGAAATTCTGGGTTTTGACATTCTTTTACTTTCCCATGTAGAGCACATGCCTTTCTGTAGTGCCCCTGCAATGACCTCCTCTCTAACCTGGATAGATTACCCATGAGGGGTCATTTGCTTTCCATCCTTGTGTAGCCATAGCTATCTCCTTTAAAGGGCACACAGTTCTTTAAGTCCCCTCTGCAGTATTCTGTTAGCAGATGTCATCTCAGTTATTTCCCTGTTCCATCCAGTGAGTGAAAACTCTGTTAAAAAGCCCAATACAACTCAAAAGGAAGACAGATCAAGGTGAATCATTGCTGTCATTCTGCGTCCCATGTGCAAGTAAGTGCCATGCATATGTGGGGTACTTGCTGTGTATTTGGATAGATGTCTTTATGCAGGGAATGCAAAAAAGTAAGGTATTTTGCTGTTCATCCAGAACCAGCTAAATTTGCATTGCAATGTTTTGTTTGAGAAGACTCATGAGGAAAGTTGTTTCTATGAATGAGTTTTCCAGTCCTTGCTCTTGTAAGGCCCTGGGTGTAAGGCACCTGTTTTACTTGCCTGGTAATTCCTATTGAGACACTTCATTAGATTCCTGCTGCCTTGCTTAAATCTGGGACATATGATGACATAGTGTTTGGTCTTGCTCTCTGGTACTTTCCAGTGTATTGCCAGTTACTAGCAAATCTGCTGGTGCATCCTTCTGCTGAAAGGAAGGTTCATACCTGGTGATGGCCCCATTGAAGACCTTGGCACCTAGGCTCCGTGAATGACACTGTTGGTTATATGCAAATAATGTGAAACACTTTTTATATTGTGATGTGTGTTATTGGCTACCAGAATGAGAACATCTGAGCCCTTTCCTCTCAGTTGTAGTAAAAACTTCAGACTTGGCATAAACTGCAGGTTTTTTTTGATGTGGAGGAAGGCTAGATCTTTCTTCTCTAAGGCGCTGAACTGGTTTAATTGAAAGAACAATTTGATTTGCTGCTGTAGCTGCTGCTACAGTGAAATAGCTTGGAATGCTAGCAAATTTTTACTTCTCTCACCCAAACCAAGGATTTAATACTGGCAGGTAAACTTCTGAAGGCTGCTATCAAGTATACAGAGACAATAACTGTCTTGGAGGTGGAACTTTGTCAATATTTTTTGCCTTGGGCCAAAAAACATTCACAATAATGGAGTGCTAAAGCCCTCCTCAGAAGTGTTGCAGCTAGAGAAAGGGGAATTTATTCCAAGTTTTAGAGTGCAGTATTATTGTAGGATCTGTGGTTTCTTAATCATCCTTATGTTGAAGCATCAACCATCAAGATATTGGGGGACACCTAAAGGCACGTTTCTTGTTCAGTAAGAGCTGCCCTCATACCTGAGGTCATACAAAGCTCATGACATATCTGTCCTTAATATTTTTTTATCATGCATGTTTGCCAAACTTTCTCTTCCTGTGCCCTGTAAAATGAGCAGGGGATTTTTTTTTTTAATATTTTTAAATATCGATAGTGGGACAGGGGAGAGAAAATTCCAAATTATGATACTGAGAAGTTAAATAGAAGTTTACAAAGCTATTTTGCCTGTTTCTTTCTGAAATGATTATGAGATGATGATAATAATAAAATGATTCAGAGAATAGATAATAGAAGCCTCTTGAGATTGTTCATATAAGATGTATTTTATAATGCCATAAATAGTAAGCCAAGTAAGCTCTTATAAACTTATTAATGCATGTTGATTTATAATTATAATTATTAAGCCCAGGAACACAGACAAATGCTTGTTGTTTGGAAGCAGGTAAACAATTAAATAAGTAGCACTTAACTGCAATGGGCAAAAGCTGGCAGGAGGGAGGGAGCTCGCTGCTTCGGAGTGTGCCACCCCCAAGGCTGAATTTTGCCCAGGTAGTGCTGTGATAGACTGCACCAAATACTGCCTCTTCCTCTTTACCTTGCTTTGAAAATGAAGATCAACAATATGAGACAATTATCTCTTTTGAAGAAAATATTCGGTGCCTGGATCTCAAGTCTCCCTTTTATGAGCATTAGTGGGATTTTTTTTGCTGTAGACGTGCAAGAAAATCTCAGTTTGGTAAGACATACAGGAAAAGCTCTCCTTTACTGGTCAAAGCTCTGTCAGTAAACTAAACTCTTAAGACTCCCAGCCTTTAGCAGCGTCTTTGATACCAGGATATAAATGCAGAAGTAAACAAAAAGGGACCGTGTTAGTTCCATCTGGTTTTAATAATTGGCAAAGAAATACTTGTAGATGGTATTTTCTAAATTTTAAATATATCTATATATTTGTGCATAAACACTAAAAAATACCTTTAGAAAACAATCTTTCTTTTCCATTTTTCTTTTAAGGCAGAATTAAAACTGTTTGACACTAAGTGACTGTGTTCTTCTAAAGGCAAGAAAAGTCTAACACAAACACTATTTGCATGTTATATATTAGTTTTTCTGAAATTCCAGTACTGAAATTCTTTTAAAAGCGATCTTATTCTTAGTTATCATCATTCGAACAAGATATTTGGTTTGTTGAGTGTTATGTTTCAACCAGTTTAGGAAATTCTGGCTTTTTTGTGATTGTCGCTGATAGTTTTGAGTGTGCAGTCATCATTTTTATGTGGCTTCTAATGTAGTTAGTGAGTTTCAGGTCTTCTTTTTGCAACTGTGAGCCTATCTGTGTGTGATCCTCTGGTATGTATATGCATCCTGTTAACAAGTATTTATGCATGTCAGGAAGTAATTTAATTTCTCAAAGGTTAAGCATATACCTTTCTATTGATTTTAAGTAATTCATTGGTTTGAAATTTGCACCCTTAAATCTCAGATATGAGTTTTTAGACTCATTGTAGGAATGGAAGATCCTGACATGAGTGGCAGTCAGCTTTCTGATATACAGTGAAGTTCACTCTGGAATTCCATGGCGTTTGCATACGAATAAAATGAGCCCTATAAAGTAAGGAGCCTTGATGGAAAATGTTAATCCATCCAGATTCTGGTCTCTGGTTTAAGACTGCATGAAACATATGGAGATCTTTTGGCTGTAAATGTGGTTGCACTCAAAAGTCAAGAAGTCCATTTAAAGGGATGATCAAGGTTTTCTGCTTTAAAGGTAGCTGAATGTGTGCCATGAATCTCACTACCTAGGTATATCTTTCCTATTAGACACAGTATTGGTTTTTATTCCTTAAATCAGAGAATATCCACTAATGCAATACTGTATTTTTCCTCAGATAGATAGAACCAAGTAAGAAAAAAATAGATTTTATTTTTCTATTACAACTGCAAATTAGTGCCATGTATATCTATAGTATTTTCTGTAAGCAGGTGTGAGATTAAAATATTTTTTGGAGCTAACTTGCTTGTTTACCATTTCCCAGCTAAGTATTAATATTCTTATCATTATTGTTGAAAAATTAGTATCCTCTGTATCTTCATGATTTCTTGTATTTTAGTATTCTAACATGCTTACAAGGTTCCCAGTTTAAATAATTTCACGTTTGGATTGGAAAACACAAACCCTCATGGATTTGTATTGTACCATCCACACACTTGATAATTTTTATGAAAAGAACAAGCAGCAAAAGGCAAAGCCTCGAGGTCTTCCCTCACATTTTAGTGAAGATTTAACAGCAGGATGACATAGTGAATAAGGGCCTGCTTCTGTGATTTGCTCAGTACCTCCTATGATTTACCCTTGGTGCCAATAAGGGCAGGCAGTATTTTGCAGAGGATATGCATCCCGTGGTAGGAGCAGGTCCTAAGAGTTTTACAAAACACACTGAGAAACCGCAACAGAAGCTGTAATCTGAACAAAACTATACTTTTCAAAATAAAGGAAAAAAATGTTTTATATTGTGGCCTTTGGGGTTTGTTTGTTTGTTTAAATTACGATAGCTGATGTAGATGCTACTTAATAGTGTTGCACAATACCGAATAAGTCACTCAGCCATTGCTGAAGAGCTGGGGACTCAGCTGGGGCCACACTGCATGTACTCCAGAGCACACTCTCATTGGTGAAAAATGTTGCACTGCAGGTGCTGAACGAGAACTTACTGTACCCCTGTGGTGGGAGGGGAAACACTGTCCAGTAGCGCTTGCCATCTTCTCCTCTCCTCTCCTTTACCTGTAACCTCGCACCTTCTTTTCCCTACATTTCCAAGTGCCTGTATTCTGCACGGAGGATTAGATAGCTGCTGAGATTGAACGATTAAAATGAAACAGTATTTGAGAATTTCAAGCACGAACTAACAACTGATGGAAACACTTTCTCTGTTCATTTCCTTTAATGCTCTCCACAACCCACTCAAACTAAAATAATTATACAAAAATCTAACATTTCCTTTGGAACAAGGAGGGGATCTTACTCTTCTCTCTCCTTCCACACAGATGATTTTAAACATCTACTGCTAGACAGCTCTTCTGGAAGCTGTTTTCTCAAATGTTTGTATGACGCTGATTTTACATTACTAAATGTCTTATCCTCTAACCTTGTATCTTTATTTTCAGCCTAGTTAGAGGAACAGTTGCTGGATTAAAAAGATGTATTTAGTGTGCCAGATTCTTTCCTGTCTTATAACCATGCTATGTTAGGAGAGTCCATGAGTTTGAACTTTTGTTAGTGAACATAGAATTAGATTTTGCCTTTATCTGTTTTCCTTTATGCTTTATTTTTTTTTCAAAGCATATTTTGTTTACTCACAAATGTTAGTTATTGTAGCAGTAATTTTTCTTCTTCATTGGTTTTGGTAACTCTAGGAACATTTGCTTGTACACAGACAGCTTGCTTCTGTTGTTTCTCCCGCTTTTTTCCAGATACTAAGTCACATGAGAAAACAAATCAGAGCATGTTTTTGTGGTACTGCTTTTTAGTTAGCTATTTATGTGCTTTCCACAGGTGTTCTACATGATCAAAAATGTGACTAAACTGAAATATGAGAAGTCGTACATCCACAGGGGATAATGATTTCTGGCCATAATGCTAGCAATAATAATACTTAGCTGAGACACGGTAAATAAGCCTGTAAGTTAAGAGTAGTCTATGCCAGTTTAGATATCTGTTTAGGATTGGGATTTGTCTCCTTATTAAGACGTGGCGGCACTATAAAAATGTTCAAGGATTCATGTTCTCCCTGGTATTTGATTATACTGTCCATAAGCCTCTTGAGAAACATCACCTGTCGTAAAGTCGATGAAAAACAAAGATAGAATTAAAGAATAACCCGAGCTCTTTCAGCAATTCATGCCTGTCTCCAACATCCTGCATGTTATTTCTTTACAGAGTGGCTCACATATTCATCTAACCAGGAAAAGATACTTCCTTGGATATGTGCATATGTATGCTGTGAGTTTCTTATGTTTAGGCAAAGATGGCTCTGGTTTGATTCTGAACATTTCACCTGCCTAACTAAGCTGTGACTACATAATCAATGGGGAATTGAGACCTTCTTAGACTGAATTAATATCCAGGTTTATCTTTGCTGTTATCGATGAATATTTTGTCATTAATATATAACAGTGTTAAAAATGAAATAAAATGCATGAAATGATAACCAAGACATTTTTGGTGAGCATTATAGCATTTTAATGTTAATCTGAAGCAATTAAAGGGCAGATCTCAAACAGATGAAAGCACTCTACATCTCCAGTGTTAGGAGACAAGTTAGTTGAAAATGATTTCTGAAAAGCCACAAGCTAGTGATTGTGTTATTTGTGAGTGTGGTTATCATGAACTTCTTAAATGCTATTCCGTTTTCCTGTCTTTAAAGCAAACACACAAACAAAAACATAGACAATATGCAGGAACTTACTGCTGCATCACTTAATGATGGTGTTTCATTGCAACCTTTTTGTGGTTAGAATAACTGAGTTGGGAGTATGACACATAAGTAAAAGCTATGAAGAGGTATGTCTTTTAAAATCGAAAACAAAAAGTTGTAAATAAAGACAGTGCTGAAAATAAAAATGATAAATTGAAAAACAATGTGATTGACGCTTTTCTGAAAATGCAGTTAAATTTGCTGCTATTACTTAGGTTGAAGCGCTGTGAACAGTGACTTTCTCTGGGGGAAGAAATGCTACGAATTCTATTTGTCCCCATTCCCATTTGTTTCCTGGCATCTTCTGCTGATGTTTTGCTCTATTTTTTTCAATTATTATTTTCTAAATATATTATGGTGTTTTATTTACCTTGGTCAAGAGACCTCTGTGTTGCTTCGCCATTCTAGCAATTCCACAAATAAACCACCAATCATTGTGCAGAAATATCACCCTTAACATGAATATGACATTATTTTTATAGTAGAAGAAGCAGGTTTATACTGGATATTTGGATTACTACATTTGTAGGTATGTGTACAGAATACACCCACTCATATTTTTCTTTTAAATTAGCACTTAGTAGTTTTTATTAAAACAATTTTTTACAGAGGGATTTTGGGTGTACAGTGGTGAAATCTACGTTCTTTGATAAGACATGACATTTTATGGACATACTTTATTTCTGTGTATGTAAAATAAGGATACTTTGTTAGTCATTTCCAGATAATTAAACATTATTATCTATTTACCAATGGATAGATGTGATATGTTTACAATATCGAAGATGTATATAAAGCACGCAGCTATAGCTGAAGCTCTAATTAGAATACATCATTGTTTGTCATGATTTTAAGGTGAAAATTAAAAAGCGTTGCCAAATTAATCTTCAATCAAGAGTTCATTAATTAGCTAACCTTCTGTAAATGGGCTGCAGTCTGATGACAGCTCACTAAAGGACCATTTAAATAAATTCCTGATTGTATCAATCAGAGAGGGGAAAAGAATTAGATTTGCAGCTCTTTTGCAGTGGTTCCTGCAAACATTTCCCCAACATTTAGTGCACACAATGGATGTTAAACTATTTTAAAGTGATGAATCCTTTTTACTACTGTCCCAAACTCTGTTACTTCTTGCTGTATATCAACAGGGAACGTATAACGCTGCCAAGGTTTCATGATCCTGAACAGAATATTGCAGAGGAATATGCTTTATAACATAGTAATAAGCTGTTGCTTGAAATAACATCATAACTTTCCATGAGAAAAAGGTTTGGAACAAATTATTGATTATATAATAGTCTTTAGTAAAATTTACTTTGCTTCTGTCATGAATTTTAAATTATGAGGGCTTAAGTGGTCAGGTACATCAGTTGGTTTTGTGCTGGTAACATAAAATTTCTGGACTTCTAGACTATCTGTAAGTGTCTGCTGTGAAAGTGACAAATTAAAGATGTTAGCACTTGATTGGGATATATTTCTGTGTTACTTTAACTGCACATAATATCTATCTAGACCCATCGCAAGGCTTAAGAAAGAAGTTTATAAAGGGTTGCAGAAGTTAGTACATATTTTGGCAGCTCCTTTTGTGATAAGTAGGTAGGATTGTTTTTTTTTTTTTCCGTGTATATAGTCTTTATGTATGCATTTTGTGGTTCTGTGTGAACATGTGTTCTATGAAAAGTTTGGTCAAAATAACAGTCTCTACTTACTCTTGCCAAAAGTTCTCCTTCTAAACTTTGTATAAACACACATTTAGTTAACATTTGGGTTGATTATCTTCTTAGTGAAACAAAATGGATTGAATTTTTTTGGAGGGTGGGTGCAGTTTTTTAGTCAGCAGATTCATATACTCAACACTCTTTGAAATGAAAGCAGTAAGGCCAAGAAAGATTGCGTGTCAAAGCATTAAGTGACATATTGCGTATTGTGACACCTCAGATGTTCACAAATTGAACAGCCATGGTGATCTTTTTTCTCTCCCACATAAATATTTCAGTTTTTTTCATATTAGATATACTGATATTATTAACCAGTTATCTGTAGTTGATATATTATTCTAAGTTATTGTAAAGAATCTCCCCATAATGTTTACGTAATGACAGAAATGTGTTAGAATACAACTTAAGTTGAGTTAATATTTTTCTGAACAGTATAGCATTGTACATTTTTGTTATTGTCTGCCATGAGGCAATAACCTTGTCCAGCACTGCTTCATCTGTTAAGTCTATCCTGCCAATTAAACCACAGAACTGGTGTGGGTTTTTTCCTTAGTCAAGGTGTTTATATCAACATTTCATACAGATACAGTAATCCAGTGTGAAGGAAAATTAGGTTCTTTTCCTCTGTACTGATTTGCATATGCATGTCAAATCTAACTATGCCAGTTTTTATGGTATTGAGGAAAACAAAATGACCTTTACTCAAGTTCTTAATAGAGAAAGGTTCTTATGTTCTGAATTTTCAGATGGTGGTGGGGGAAGAGCCTGGAAGAGCGAACGCTTGCTGATTACGCCACTGATGCTCGCAACAGTCTGATACAGTCTAATACATTAAAACTCTCTATGTCTTCCCGTTATAATTGCATCTCTGCTCAAGGCTACTATAGTTAGGCTACATTAAATCTCATTGTCAGTCAGGCTGCATAAGGCTCAGGAAGCTCACGGGCTGGAGCTGGGCAATGTGATCTTCCTCAAGAACAACTTCTCTCAGTGCTACTTGCTTGTTTTCTCGCAGACTGCTGCATTACTGTGTACATAATGGACACCCCTTAACATAAATTATGTAACTTGATTTCTCCCCGTGTGTGACAGACATGATTTGCTTAAAAATAAATACAAGCCTGGTAATCTAAGTTGCCCATTCTCCTTTTAGCTAACTGCACATTATTTATGGTATTGAACAAACAGAAAAAAACAAAAAGTAACTAATTCAGTTATCAGCCAAAATATAGGCGATGGGTCATGTACACTTAACATATATGATTAAATATAGGAGCTTTCAGCAGAGTTTCTATCAAAATAATTATCTAAGCGATTATCTGTGCTATTCAGCTAACTTTTGCATGTGATGGTGTTTCTATGCTTTTGTGTTCATCAACCATACTGCTGTGAGTTCTCTTAGGAACTATTAGACTGACAGTTTTCAAATTGTGCAGGAAAGACAAAGAAAGAGAAAAGGGCTTTTTATAGAAAATTGTGCCTTTATTACAGGTAGTTAATAAGTATTAATATCATAAAAAAATCAATGGGTTAACTGTAGTTGTATGATTCTAACTGGTGCACAGATTTCAATCTGGTGTGGCTTGCCTGCATTGTCAGGAGGTCGTCTTTAAGAGTCCTAACACTGCAGTTCTCCTCCTCCCAACTGCAACACTGTGTATGAAAAACGAAGGGACAAGCAAACCCTGATGTGCCGTGCTTGCATGAATTTTGCAAACAGTATTTCTGATCCTGTAGATTGATACAAGCAGTAATATAAACAAGCTGTCCCTGAAGTGTGCACTTCAGAATTATTTTTTCATTCAACTCTATAGTAACAACAAGAATAATAATTTTTAATGTAGTGGCTTGTTGGCTTCTGTATGTATATCGAATTAGATATGTTTTAATTCTTGGTTCTTCAAAGGATACTTACGTATGCTGTTGAACTGCCATTACCTAGGCTTCAGGCAGTGGTATCCGTTGCATTTTGTGTACAGACAGAACAGTGCATACTGATGATTGTATACTTTAAAAGACAAAAATTATTTTATATTATGTGAGGATTTGTGGTTTCCTTGGTCTTCTTATATGAAATGGTTTTCATTTTAGGAATGTGGGCTTTCTCTAGTCATAACCTTAGTATTATGCACAGGAAAACCTTGCGAGAAATAATACAGTCTTTTATTAAAAAGTTTGCTGCTTTGTCGTGGCAGTTTTCTTTTAGTGCATCATGGGTGGGGAGAGAAGGACAGTTCATAGGTGGGAAACTCCACTAATACATTCATATTTAGTGGTTGCAGCCTCTTTCCCAATTACTGGCAAAGCCTTGAGAAAAGTAAACCATGTGCTTTTGTACTGTCATATTTGATTTGGACTATATTCTCACTGTTGTTTGAAGCTAACATGAAACGCAGTGTCTGCTTGACCCATTTTAGCAGCCCATTATCATAATTTCACTGTCGTATGGCCACTGAGTTAATGTACTTACAAATGACACAGAAAGTGTGTTACATGACCTTAGGGTTTTCAAAAATTAAATGACGTAGGACATCGTATTTCAAAGAATTGTTAAAGAGTAGGGTTTGAGGAGGTTGACTTTTGGCTTTTTTTTTCCTTTCTCACCTTAAAATGTCGTAGTTTGTAATAAAAAGAAGGTATATTTATTCCTTGATAGACAAAAATACTAGAATTTTAAGCTTTTTCAAGGTACGTATTTTAACCGTTGACTTAATTGGGCAATGTGAGAGTCCAAACGCAATCTATTTTAATTTTTTTTAATTGTAATTTGTTCATATTCCTGATACAATTAGTTAAATTGTCTTTTGTATTTTGCTGGATATGGATTTTTTGTTTGCTTGTTTCTTTGTTTTGAATGAAATCAGCAAAGCAAGTACGTTTCCTGGATTTGCTACAGTGGGGCTATTTTCTGGCTGGTCACATAATGTGATGGTAGGAATAATTTTGGTTTGAAAAATAATCGTTTTAAAAAATGATTTCTTAATTTGAGTTTAAACAAGATCTGAATGTGTTTTTTAATTTAAGCAAGTGACACTGGCATTTTATCAGTGCACAGTGTCCCTCTACTTCCCAAATTTTATGGTGTCGTGAACTTACATTGGTAAAACCCACCATAGTGAGTGATTGATGTTCCTTTCATCACATAAGGGGTTACATTGAGGGTAAACCACAGTGGCTATGATATATATCCAGTAAATGAGGCAATGGCAGGAGAAACCACAAACATGTAGTCCAAGTGGCATATCCTCACCTTTTCCTCATAAAGTTAGGTATTGAAACCAACTGG
This sequence comes from Tapera naevia, assembly GCA_033556795.1. NCBI lineage: Eukaryota > Metazoa > Chordata > Aves > Cuculiformes > Neomorphidae > Tapera > Tapera naevia. Next base: position 2,154,428 of record JAUMJJ010000022.1, on the reverse strand, counting down.
CTTATCTTTCTCTTACCCTTGGGAAGCTGGAAATCCTGTAGGCACCACTGTGCTTGAAAGGCCTCTCCACAGTTCTCCTACTTGACTTAGAGTTTGTACAAACAAGTATTTTTCCTTTTCTGTAGAAACAGGCAGAAGTCTGGCTTGTTGTAAAAACTCCAACCAACCAAGCAACCCAGCCCCCGAACCTTTGTTGTACTTAATGTATTCTCTGAAAGTGAAATTAAGTGACAAGCAGAGGAATCCATCATGGTATTTAAGGACTTACTTGGCAATACTAGAAACATAAAGTGGGAAAAAGATCTACCTAAGCTCAGTCTCCTTTACCACCCACAAGCCAAGTGATTTGTGACCCTTGAGTCAAATTCGCTCATGTGGACTTGCATAGGTAACCTGCGGTAGGTTGCAGTGTTGTTGTGTAGTTTGGAACATTAGTCATGTGAGCTTTATTTTGTCCTGGAAATCTTACCCAGGCAGAAACCACCCTTATGTAAGGGGAAACTTTGTCTGAATGAGGACTGCAGGATGAATCAATATTCTTTGCTCAACCGGTGTTAGAAATCCTCTGGCCTCTGAACTTAGTGTCACAAACAGTTTTATTTAAAATTACTAATTTTTGAGAAAGCTTCTGAGTGTTATCTTAACAGGCTAATGCACCTTGAATTGGTTTGAAGATAAAATGTGATTGCCCTGTGTGCCTAGAAATTACTACCTTAAATAAATTTTGGAGCTCTAGACGATAGTCTTTAAAATACTATTTTCTGTTTCTGTATCTATATAATTTCATAGCAAAGCTAAATAATAATTTAACAATAGCAAAAACAATAATACCAGAATTTATTTGCTGAATTTAACATTGTAAAATTGCTTTGTTGCTTGGTTTTCTCTGACACTAAGGGACTGCTCTCATTTTACACCCAGGCAATCCCATTGATTTCAAATACAATCTAAAGGGGTTGTCTGCTTATAATAGAGGGCAGAGCTTGACTTTCATTGCTGGGTGCAAATGACAGCAGAATTTAAGTTCTCAATCCTGCAGGAAACCCCTAAGCGCAACTCTGTTCATTAAAGAACTTAGCCATGCTTTTAACCTTAAATAAGATTCCTCTGCTCATGCGTATGTTTTGCAGGGCACTTAGGCACACACCTAAATTTCATTAATGTTGGCACGCCTAAACACTTGGAGGCAGGATGCATGCACAGCTTCGAGGATAGGAGCGGTTTCGCCAGCTTCAAAGACATGAACTGTGTGGTGGGTGTACTTGAGCTGAGCGTGATGGGACCTGCTGCCTCCAGATGCCCTGTCCCTGCTGGACCATGCTCCTTCCGCAGTTGATGGGGCTCACTTGTGCTGCTTTCTATTTCCATGCATTGCTTGCTTTTTCTTCTAGAGCCCCAGTTTATGAAAATCCAGTTACTGCTGCTTTAGTGACTGCTGTGAATTCAGGTGGTGTTCGGTTGTGCTTGCTTTAAATTTTCGTGTATGTTATTGTCCCTGCTGTGACTGTGCTTTGTAAAAATAAAGCACAAGATCTAGTAGTGTTTCTAAATTCTAATGGAAGTACATAATTCTGGTGTACCAGTCTTCATAGGTCATTTGCTGAGAGCAGTGAATGGCTCTAAATATGCATGTGATCTTGTAAGCCTGTGTCTCAGGTCTGTGGTTGTTCTCAGGCAGACTACTGACAAGATGAGGGATCACCACTCTGCTTTACATGCGCAGATCAGCGAACAAAACAACCGGAATAGAGCATTCAGGCACTTGGCTAATTGGAGGCTCATTAAAAATATGGAGATAGATGTTTTTTTCTTAAGTTGCCCTGAAGTGAAAGAAAGGAGGGAGGAAAAAAATACATCTCCAAAAGGCAGCAGACATATTACCAACCAATGATTCCAGTCCAGATAGGCACGCTTTGTTTGCTTGATGC
>JAUMJJ010000022.1:1925000-2147500 GCA_033556795.1 Tapera naevia | reverse complement strand
TGTGGAAACACCTCTGTGGAAGAATGGTGAACATTCACATTGTGCCACTATTGCTTAGTCCCAGAGTAGGCTCTGATTTAGTAAAGAATTTTAGACCTAAATGCATTCCTATTTATTGAAACTATGAAATATGTATTTCAGTGAAAATTATTTCAGGTATTCAGTTGCTTTACTGAATTGGGGCCTTCAATACTGGGGTTTTTCTTCTGAATAAATGTATTTATTTGGAGGATTTAAAATTGAGTCTTTGAAGCGTTTACTGCATTTAATTTTGTAGACTGTTAAAAATAAATACAATCGTTACTTTTTGTCCTTTTCAAAATAATGTATTCAATGCAGAATCCCTTTTTGAATGGAAAAGAATGCCCACGTAGAGACAGACTCCTTCAAAGGCACTGGTCTGAGGTTACGGAAAAGTTTTATGTGAGAATATTTGTATTTTTAGCTACATCCTTACATTTTGGATCTCTGTCCGCTTTTTCAAACAATGGATATGTATTTATAGTGTAAATATTCTCACTGAAGCAAACACAATGCGCTGTGCTACTCAAATGTACAATATATAGCGTCTCGTGTCCACTTAGATTAGAATGCACAGTTTTTTAACACTGCTCAAAGATGACAGTATATCTGTGGGGAAGCATTGGCATCCAGAAGGCACATTTTATAGGCAAAAAATATTAGCAAGCCCTCAGTAAGAAGAAAAGAAATACAAACTGCTCCCCTAATTTTTAGTTGCCTGGAATTTGCAGGTTTTCCCCCCTTTTCCACCATGTGTTTGCCACAGTCTGTGCATGCACAAACGAGAAGGGAAAAAAAAGCTGACGTTATGTTCTTCAATTTCTTCTGCTTTGGATATAGTTTTTGTTGACGAGGATCACTGATTATATCAGCTCACATTGCTGTGTGGTTTCAGGACGTATGTAAACTGCAGAGGCTGTGCAGATGCAGGAATATCTGGAGAAGATTTCTGAGAGTTTCTTGGTCACAGAAAGATATGCTGTCTGTCTGCTGAGCTACCTATTATAGTTTAGAGAGAGAATCTGAATAACTCTTACTTTTATTTGACTTAGAATAATGTTACTTGTTTGTGCAAGTAACTAAAATAGGAACATTTTTGCTGTGTTTAGAATTGTGAAGCTTACTTATTTGTCAAATTTCTGTCAGAATTTTAATAAAACATACATGGTTTTAGAAATTAATATTCTTAATTTTGTATGCTTCTGAATTATCTCCAAAAGAAAGCTTTTCAGTTAGAGAATTGCATTGACCTTGCAAAATACCATATGTTGAGTGTGATATTATTCATCTTATAAATGTTAGCAGTTTTGAGTGAAAAGGTATTGTGGGTATCCTGTGGTAACTAAAGGAGTTAAATAAAATTTTGGTTGTTGTGATAGAAATTAAACATTGCAGATAAATTACAATCTTTTTGGTTCAGAAGCTTTATGTCTTTGTGTTATTTCAGATAACTGTACAGATGTGTGGGTGTGCACATCATGTAAATTCATTTTTTTTTCAGAATCTAGCTTAAATTCTGAAATCAGAAAATCAGAGTCCTGGCCAACTGTGTGTTCTTAACTCTTATATTGCAGTACATACTGGTAATAGAGTGAACTCAATTGTGCAGTAGTCTCAGGAGAACTAGAAAGACCAGGAAAGTAACTTTAAGATGGATATTTCACCCCAATACTCAGTTTCTTTGCTTTGGCAGTTTAACACTGACCTTTCATGTAGTTTTAATGTTTCTTGTGTGGGTTAGTGCAGAAGTATGAGAATAAAGAAGACATGCTGTCATAAATAAATAAAGGAAAATAAAAGACAGGGCAGTGGTTAAATTAGAGTTTCTACTTAAGCAGATATTTAAATGTTTACATATAACAATTACAAAAATATTTATGCAAATTAGACTTAAATAAATGGATGTAAATAAGTATTTCACATGCATTTTTACAAAATACCATATCAACTATAGCAGCATTCAGCATATCAGAGCAGTTTCTTACGTCTATTTATTTAAAATATTGGGATGTGAAAATTGGAGAAACATGGCATAGTTCCACCGAGGTTAGGAAGAAGATAGCTGTTCAGAAAAGCTCAGAATGTGACCCCCCTCAGTTTTCAGCTTCTGCTTGGTGATTGTGTGCTGATCATTGCTAAGTTCTGGATTTTTTTTAAATAAAAATGCCAGATGGTAACTGTCCATTTTTATGCATTTTATGCCTCATAGTTTATTTCTTTTATATTTAAAACTGGTATCAGAAACCATAGTCTCCTATAAATGTTCTTTATTATTCTGAAACTTAAAAATGCCTTGTCTTTTGCTGTTAGAGATGACTGAAAACAGGTGTGTCTAATGAGAGAGCCAAGAGATCTCAGACTGTAGCTACAGGAGCGAGTTCTACTTGAATACCTAGAATTCACAACTGCAGCGGTACTATCATATGCAAATACCTGCAGAGTATTTTAATGGCAGCATTGCTGCACCGCTGGGAAACTGACTGACTTTTAGTTCTTTTACTGTTTCTATATTTTATTCTTCATTTTGTGGACAACGTATTTTTAAGATTTTTTTTTTTCTGTTTTTATGATGTCTTCCTGGATTTGGCTCCAGGATGATTTCTGTAGTGACTTCGACTGTGCTCGATACTCACTGGTCCTTTTAAACGTATTAGAAAACATCTGAGGTTGAGGCAGTCAGTAAGGAATTGGGCCCTGCTTAATAATTTATTATAAATTAAAAAACAAATTCCCTTGTGAAAAAAAATTGACTCCTAGAGGACAGATGAAAGATGCAATGGGCATCTTAAGGTTCAGCACTACTGTGGTACGAGATGGGCCACTTTCTACCTTATCTTAAAAGATCAGACTGAAGTAGTTAGGGGCTGCATTGACACTGAATTACAAATGTGAATATAGAATGCAGTACTGGCCATAATACTGTTACTTCACTAAAATAAAAAAAAATATGTTCCAAAAAGTGTTTGTATTACAGTAAGAGAAGAGTCTTTATCAAAAAAGAAGTTTCAGAATATATTAGCAACTGTGTACAAAAAGATCAACTTGTGCTTATACTCCCCTCCCAACTGAAGAAGACCTCAGCTAAGTTGACATGATAATATGTATTTTCTTCATATCACATGGGAGCATAAGTGACTCTTTTTCTGGCTTTCTTTCAGTATTGTACCATGGAAGGACAGCCCACATTTCAACATCACTTGCTGCACAGTTCACCTGACAAAAGAGGCATTTTTTTATTCCATCACTGAAAATTGTTCACAATCCTTGTTTTCTACCTTGACACACTTATAAATGATCTACATTCCATTATCATTGTGATTTTTTTAAGCTTCTTCTACAAAACTGGAGGGAAATGTGTACAAGTATATTTTCTGCTTTGCAATGAAAGTGTACATTTATCACTTAGGTAGATGGAAGCCACTTCTGTGAATTGGGCCCTTGGAGTAAATGTGTTTTGATGTAATGGCCATCTGCTCATGAATATCACATTTGCTACTTTAAAAAATAGTTTGATATAGATAAACACATAGTTTGCTAAGATTATATAGTTTCACCAGGTGGCAATACAATAGCAAAATTTTGTATTTACCATAAGCCAGCAATCGAGCTGGGATGGAGGTTGCAAGTTTTTTGCTTGTTGCTTTTAAAAATTGATCTCTAACATTTACTTTTGGTGTTTTCAAAATGGTGAATGCAGGACCCACATCAGATCGTAACAGGAGGCAAAGTATATCCTTGCTGTTTCAGAAAACAGTCATAGTCTTGTTTGTCTTTTCATCTTGTAAAAATGAAAGCGGTTCTGCTCTCAAATGGACCTAGTACAGCCAGCCACCAGGAGACCCTGGAACAGCTGACCTGTCACACTTGCCCTGTCTAGCTCCGTTAATCAGGTATCAGTGACACGGAAATAGCTCTTGAAGCTGTAGCTAAAGCCAGTTTTCCAGAAAAGACAGCCCTGATGAAATGGAGTTGGTCAGTCCAGTGGTTCTGAGTGCCTAGGTCTGAAGGGTGCCGGTCAGCTGCAGTGTCCTGCACGTATGTAGTGCAGTAGATGTAGTTCAGTGCCAGGCCATTTTTTAAGTTGCTAAAAACTGGTTTATTAGGCTCTTTGTTTGATTTTGGTTTTGATATTATGGTATCTACTGTGGTCCTGGCACATATTTTACTGCTGAAGTCAAAGTTTATTCTTCGATAGCACTCATATCAACCTTTAACCAGGACAGAGTATGTGGATTTATAGGTGGAGTGTGTGAGTGATGGTGAGTTTGGTTTCTGGATGCATCTTCAAAATCTGTCTTTATGGTTACTACTTTTCGTACAGAAGACAGCAATGATGTAAAATGTGCATGTTCGATAACTTTGTCTTGTTTTGCTCCCTCCGCTCCCCTCCTATATTTTAGCATATGTTCCTGAGGAGGAATTGAAAGCAGCAGAAATAGATGAAGACAGCGTGGAAGATGATGGGCTGTCTCTGGACATCCAGGAGAATGAGTATTTGTGCAATGAAGAAGCAGAGATCAAAGAGGCTCAAAGCTACCAGAACTCCCCAGTCAGCACTGCAACTAATCAGGATGCAGGCTATGGTTCGCCGTTTAGTGAAAACAGCGATCAGCTGGCCCATTTCAAAAGCACTTCCTCTAAAGAAGAGAAAGAGGATCCTCAGTGCACAGACAATGTTTCCTATCCACAGGACAGCTTGGCACAAATAAAAGCTGTGTATGCAAATTTACTCTCAGAGACTTGCTGGTCCAGTTTAGCTTTGGACTTAAAGAAATCCAATCCAACCACCAGCAACAATGGAATCAGCCAGAATGAGAACACCACCAGTACTGACACTAATGCCAGTTCCCAGAGTACTAGTATTACCTGTACCAGTAGTACCAGTACAACTACCAGTAATACAAGTAACAGTAATAGTAACAGTGGTGGCTCAGGTTATGACTGGCACCAAGCTGCATTAGCTAAAACTTTGCAGCAGACCTCATCGTACGGACTTCTCCCAGAGCCTAGTCTTTTCAGCACAGTACAGCTTTACCGGCAGAACAATAAACTTTATGGGTCTGTGTTCACCGGTGCTAGCAAGTTCCGATGCAAAGACTGCAGTGCAGCCTATGACACACTGGTGGAGCTAACAGTGCACATGAATGAAACTGGACATTACCGTGATGACAACAGAGATAAAGAGGCTGATAAGACCAAGCGGTGGTCAAAGCCTAGAAAACGATCACTTATGGAGATGGAAGGCAAAGAGGATGCCCAAAAAGTGCTGAAGTGCATGTACTGTGGGCATTCGTTTGAGTCTTTGCAAGACCTCAGCGTCCATATGATAAAAACAAAGCATTACCAGAAAGTGCCTCTGAAGGAGCCAGTGCCAGCCATCACTAAATTGGTCCCTTCTACCAAAAAGCGAGCACTTCAGGACTTAGCTTCACCTTGCTCACCTGAGCCAACAGGGATCACTGCAGAAGCTTCACTGGGTGAGTCTGCAAAGGATCAGAAAACTGCCAACCCCTATGTGACTCCAAACAACCGTTATGGCTATCAAAATGGTGCTAGCTACACTTGGCAGTTTGAGGCACGCAAAGCCCAAATACTGAAATGCATGGAATGTGGAAGTTCCCATGACACTTTGCAGCAGCTCACTGCTCACATGATGGTCACTGGTCATTTCTTGAAAGTGACCAATTCTGCTTCGAAAAAAGGCAAACAGCTAGTATTGGACCCTGTGGTGGAGGAGAAGATACAGTCTATACCTCTTCCACCCACCACCCACACAAGGCTACCAGCCTCTAACATTAAAAAGCAGCCTGATTCTCCAGCGGGCTCCACAAACTCAGAGGAAAAGAAAGACCTAGAGAAAGAGAAGGTGGTAGTCACTGAAACAGAGAAAAAGATTAAAGAAGAGAATGAGGATTCTACGGAGAAATTTGAGCCAACAACTTTGTATCAGTACCTCAGAGAGGAGGACTTAGATGATAGTCCTAAAGGTGGAATAGACATACTGAAATCCCTGGAGAACACAGTGACAACAGCTATTAGCAAAGCTCAGAATGGAGCCCCTTCCTGGGGAGGATATCCCAGTATTCATGCAGCTTACCAGCTCCCAGGAACAGTCAAACCCCTTCAGCCTGCAGTGCAGAGCGTTCAAATGCAGCCATCTTATGCCAGCAGTGTAAAATCACTGTCATCAGAACACAATGCGCTCATCCATTCCCCAGGCAATCTTACACCCCCACCTCACAAGAGCAACGTATCTGCTATGGAAGAACTGGTGGAGAAAGTTACAGGTAAAATCAACGTGAAGAAGGAAGAAAAGCCTTTGGAGAAAGAGAAGAGTTCTCCAGTTAAACCTATGTCACCTGCTGCTAAAGAAAACAAGGACTTTCCAAAAGCAGAAGAAACAAATAACAAACAGCAGCAGAAGAAGAGCCCTGAGACAGAAGTTCAGAAGGTCAAAAAGGATAGTTCAGCAGAAGCACATACACCGAATGGTACAGAGCCACTTAAAACGAAGGTTGCAAACGGCTGTAACAATTTAGGAATCATCACAGATCATTCACCTGAGCCATCCTTCATTAATCCATTGAGCGCTTTACAGTCCATTATGAATACCCACTTAGGCAAAATTTCTAAGCCTGTAAGCCCCTCTCTGGACCCTTTGGCCATGCTGTACAAAATTAGCAACAGCATGTTGGACAAACCTATTTACCCAGCCACGCCGGTCAAACAAGCTGATGCTATTGACCGGTATTACTATGAGAACAGTGATCAACCTATTGATTTAACTAAGTCCAAAAACAAACCTCTTGTTTCCAGTGTGGCTGACTCTGCCTCATCCCCGCTTAGGGAGAGTGCCCTGCTGGATATTTCTGATATGGTGAAGAACCTCACAGGGCGTTTGACACCCAAGTCGTCAACTCCATCTACTGTGTCAGAGAAGTCTGATGCTGACGGGAGCAGTTTTGAGGAAGCACTGGATGAACTGTCACCAGTACACAAGAGGAAGGGCAGACAGTCGAACTGGAACCCTCAGCATCTTCTGATCCTTCAAGCTCAGTTTGCTTCCAGCTTGAGGGAGACCCCAGAAGGCAAATATATTATGTCGGACCTAGGTCCACAGGAGCGGGTACACATCTCTAAGTTTACTGGTCTTTCCATGACCACAATTAGCCACTGGCTGGCCAATGTGAAGTATCAGTTAAGGAGGACAGGTGGAACTAAATTTTTAAAGAACTTGGACACAGGGCATCCTGTTTTCTTTTGCAATGATTGTGCCTCTCAGTTCAGGACTGCTTCTACATATATAAGTCACTTAGAGACACACCTCGGGTTTAGTTTGAAGGATCTGTCAAAGTTGCCACTTAATCAGATTCAAGAACAGCAGAATGTTTCAAAAGTCCTCGCAAACAAGACTTTGGGCTCACTTGGAATTGCTGAGGAGGACTTAGGCTCCACATTCCAATGTAAGCTCTGTAACCGAACTTTTGCAAGCAAGCATGCAGTCAAACTGCACCTTAGTAAAACACATGGCAAGTCCCCAGAGGACCATCTGATCTATGTAACTGAGTTAGAAAAACAATAGCGTCCAGGTAAGCAGCCAGGTATGCAAGTGACCACAGGAACTTTGCACTAAACTTCTTCATAGTACTGCACTAGGCCTGACCTGAGCCTCTGAAATCAGTCTTACTTTTGTTGCTGAACTGCCTATCTGGACCTTGGTTTTTCTTACACTTATTTTGTAGTTATATTTATATGCTCTTTGTCTGATTTGTGCATGGTTATTTTTTGTTTCTGTTTTTATTTTTTGTGAGTCAAAGTCTGACCTTTATTTTCAACATCTGTCCTTGATGTTAAGCTATCTTTCGTAGAATATAGTGGGAGACACTATTGAGAGACATTAATTTAGCCGTAAAAAAAGACACAAAGAACAATGATAAAGAGACATCCTAAAATTGCAAAGTTGCCATGACAATAAAGGTCACAGAACCTGGTAGTGTCAAGTTTTAACCCTCTGAGAACTGTAATAGCATTTCTGTGCCTTTCCCAGTGACTAAATAAGCAAATAAGGGAAAAACAAAACGAAACAAAAGGCTTAAAGGCATTTCATTCAAATAAAAGCTGTGTCAGAAGCAAAACTTATTTTTTTTTTAAATGAATGAGCTTCTTTTTTGTGTTTTTTTTATTTAATGCAGAACTGATTTGTGAAGAAATTGTGCATGCAGTCCTTGGAAGAAGGAAAGCTGTGTAGTACTCAAGGGGTTAGGAAGCCACAACTGTATAAGTTAAATACTAATTAACAAAAAAAAAAAACCAAACCAATTTACCACTATGCCCAAACCCTCTGGATGCTGAGAATTGCCATTTTTTGGCAAAAAAAAAAGAAAGTATGCAAGTTGTTATTTAAAGCAAGTGTAAAAATGCTCTTTTGTTTCTTTTTTTTTTTTTTTTTTTCCTGTAAAATACTGCAGTTTATAGTTATTTACAAATGTTAAGCTTTGGTACAAGCTGACCTTTCTATAGTGTGCTGCATTGGTAAATGAAAACAAAAAAAATGGGGCAAATGTTGGATTCTGTTCCTTGTAAATTGCCAGCATCAGCTTAAAAGAATACATGTTACATATCGTACCATTTTAAACTGTTCAACTTTCTTTGTACCTTCTGGCTGTATGCTTTCTCTTTTAACTTTTTATATTGTCATTTTATATTCGATTTCTGTGTATATAATGTAAAACCACACTTTTTGAATAAAATTTAGTTCCTGCAGCTTGATATAAATAGAGAAATTTTACTGGCACCTGCATCTTTCCAGATGCATGTACTTAAAGGAACTATCTGACAAAAAATAAATAAATAAAAATAAAGCAAGCAATGCACTATGAATTATACATTTTGATGTTTTATCATTAATATTGTACAGTACATTTTGGTTCACACAATTTAATCCACTGTTTTCTCAAATGTAAAATAAACCCACATGCAGTTCTTGATTTACATAGATTGTCATGTCGTCATTATATTGCCTTTGAGGTGTTATTCCAGCAATAAGAGGCATTGTTTATATCATCAACCGGCAGAAATCTATTCAAAATCATCTCTCGTGATCTGTATGCTGACGTGTTTCATTCAAAGCTGTAATAACTTCTTAAAAGGGATTTGCAGTAGGTACGTGCTGCAAAAGGTAAAAGATCAGTGGGACACCATCAATTAGCAACAGGCATTCTGCTCATCACTGAAGTACATGAAGGGCTGCAAAGGTTTTGGCCAAGGTAATTTTCCTATGCTTTATGACTGTGCCCGTAGTCATTTTCTGTGTTCATTCAAGGACTGTCTCCTCCCTTGCTTCTCGGGCAAAACAGCTTTTGCTTTCAACAGTTGTGTAGTAAGAGGCTGTGGCTTCTGCCCCTGTAGTCTGTTGAATGCTGCAGTACTTGCCTTTCTGGCAGCGATGAAGACCTCTGAGGCTTTGACACCGGTTTTTACTTACAGTACAAGAAGGCAGACCTGTGTTTCTCTGTACTTTTTAAATATTGCATTTTGAGGTAAGCTGAGTGCTATCATATCAGGTGTTTCCCTTAATCTTTATTTCTGTTCTGTTGAATGCAGATGTCATTTAGTCTGTAAAAGAGAGCTGTCAGAGCCTTCACTTCTCTATCTCCTGAGTGCTTTGACAGCTACAGTGTATGAAAGCCTGGGATCTGCTATCCATTACAGTTTTTGGAGGGGCTATTAAATATGAGGACCTAGAGGGGTTTGCTTTCACATGGTATTAGTGATACTATCGTGTTATACGTAATTCTGTGTAAGTATGTATATTACTGTTCCTCCTCAATTCTTCTGAAAGTAATTTGAATGCAAGACCTTTACTTCTAAATACAGCACAGTTCTGCATTTAATCTTTCCTTTAGTTACAATCCCAGAAATACCCGTGTATTGTTCTGTTTTCTGCAAGAGCCTGGCACGTCCAGGTCAGTTTCATTTACATAGTATTTCTGTAGTGCAGGAAAGTGCCATGAGGGTTTTCTTAAATGTCCCTTACTTTCTTTGCTGCTACCTACCTCTGTCCTTCAGGGGATCTAGCCGTTCAGTTCAATTACTGGATGATTATGTACTTTGGGCCCAAGGGGTGGTGAGGAAGAATAGCACTCAGACCTATGGCTGTAATGCAGAGTCTTTAAATAATAGCCCTTTGAAGTTTTGTTTACTTTACCATGGGTCTGCAAACGTGATTATAGAATATGCCATATTGCATTGCAGTAGTGGGTGAAAAGGTTGAAATGGAGAAATAATAGCTCTAAAGTGGATTTGAATATAATGTAAATCCATTAAAACTCATTTTGAAACACGGCATGTAAAGTGAGTTCTCAACACCAGGTGACTCCCTTGAGAGGTGTTTATGACATTGCTAAATCCGTTCAGTTCTGATAGCTTCAGAATTGGACAATCACTCATCATCTGTGCCAGTGTCTGAAGAAAGTCCATTTAGAATAAACTAGCAGCTTTAGTTGGTGACTATGCTGATGTAACACTTTCTAAGACTGAAATATGAAAATTTGAGGGCTCCAATGTTTCCCTCGCTTAAAAAAAAGAAGCGCGATGACAGTATTATCTTTATTCTTAGGATTTTTGCCACTTTTGTTTGAATATTGTATTTCTGAAAAATTTCCTTTTTAAAAAAATCTGGCAAAGTTTAGAAACAAGCTATTCTTTTCCTTACAATTGGTTTGCAGCTTTATTTCTTCTTTATTTCAATAAGATTTCAACAAAGGTAATTTTGTACTGGTTTATTACTAGCTGCTAAAGATACTACATGGAAGAGACCACCTAATCTTTCAGGACTCGTTTCAAAAAAGAGATGCAAGGGCCTTAAAACCCATAGTAGTCTCTGTAAGCCTATATATCTGTTTTGTGAGGTATTTAAAATCCATTGTATCTGATTCTTTTCACAGATGTATAAAACTGCATTTTTTCAGTAGTACATTGCTGGTGCTTACATGTTAGCTTGAATCTATTCTCAGACGGGAAGACCTTGGTTTGTCTATTTCCCAGGACTGATTTCTGGTTCTGTGCACTTTTATGTCTTACTGTTTTGAAGCTGATGCAAATCACTGAAAATTTGAGAGATTTGTGTACTGATGACATTGGTCTTGAATTAAATTACTTTTCTTTTTTGGTGGAATATTCACTAATGTCTTCTGCAACGTAGCTTTGTTATGTCTTTCTCTGGATAGTTACACAGGTAATAATGACACCCAACATAATCTGTTCTTATCATGGAGGCCACTAAAATGTAACTGCAATTAAGTATAAAGGCGTAAAAATATACACGTTATGTTGCATTCAACTAATAAAGGAATATGGCATCAGCTTCTGCCTGCAATTTCCAAAGCCATCTCAAATTTGAATGTGTGATATTCTTTAAATAATATGGATGGGGTCCTGGTTAGGAAACCTCCAAGGAGAGGCCAGTTTCCATGTGGAGTGTTCTCGCAGCTCTGTAGGTGTCGGTCTCCTGGCTGATGCAGTATTGAGTTGCTCTCCCAGCATGAAAGTAGCAGGAAGTGGGATTTCACCATCTGTTCACTGAAATTTAAAGCAAGGTCCTTGTCTGTTCGTGTATGAAAATAGAATGCTAACCCCAATTTACTGGCCAGATACTAATCTAGATAATATGATACTTCCAAATTTTTGTTTTCCCTGCTGTTCTGATTGAGTTTGTTCTCATAATGTTTCTTGTGGCTCTGCATAGCTCCTCTTCATTGCTGTGTATAGTCACCTTACAGGTAGGTGGAGTGGCCACATTTTGGGATGAAAAATGCTATTCTAAGTAAAAGGTGATGTCGTAGCAAAGTGAAAATGTTGGTATTCAAAACTGAATGTATTGTAAAAAAGGAGAACACTTTAGAAGTCTATTTAGATAATGCAGATTATCTGAGGTTAGTATAATTTATGAAACATGCTTCTTTATCCAGCTATCTTCATTAGCTGTGGGATTTTGGCTTGCGATACATCAAAACTGGGTCTAGAATAGTTTAGCACCAAGAGATGAGAACTGCAAACACTGATACATGGCCAATGGACCTGCTTATTTTCAGACAACCAATATTAGAATAGGTGATGATTATAAAAGCTGTAGACCTTCCCACTAAGAATAAGAAGCTCAAGTTCTCCTGTTGTAAAGATCACTTTATTTACACTCCTCTCTTCAGCCCTGCCTAGTGACCTGCTGAATCAGGGTCAGCATGGTCAAAATACATCTAGTAAGTTTTCCGTGTAATTACTATAATTTTACTTCTGTTATTTTCCTTTCCCTATAAAAAATATGAAATTTAAATTTCATTAACTATGGCCAGGCTCTCAGGGCTTTATTTTTTTAACTTCCAGATGAACTTCTTAGTGTAAAAAATTTGGAGAGGGTTTTATTGTTAAAAGTGTTTATTAAAGAAGTGTTTCTCAAACTAAGTCATTCAGGGCACAACGGGCTGACCATCAGTACAGCATAATTTTGAAAAAATTTAGTATAGTGACAGTGTACTGTACTTCTGTCCAGAGTGGTTGTGTCAGCATTGTCTGAAGATGGAGGTTAAAGCCTGACAGGTTCCTGACCAGGCTTGTCAGATTTAGGACACCTGCAGCTAAATGCCACGTGGTCACTTGAGGAAGGAGGGTTGGAATCTGATTGTCTGCAACCCATCTGCTCTTATAGGAGTCCAAAGCTGATTCATTTGCTCAGAACAGCATACATTATGAAATCTTAAAGGCTGATGGGTTCCATCAGGCAGATATAGGCCAGCCTTCAAGGTCATGGAGTGAAACTCATCTCTCTTGCTACACACAACAGCTTGTCCAAAACCTTCTTCTTACAGTATATACAAACAAAAGTTTGTATTAGAGGTTGTCTGGGAAGCACAAATGTGGGGTGGTACCTGTAGTTCCTACCCAAAGGATGACACATGTGATAGTGGGGAATCCAGAAAGCAGCATGCTAGAGGTCGTGTATTCAGAAATAGTATCCAGAGCTCCTGATAAGCAGGTAGAGGTCTCGCTAATAGAGCATGCTCTCAGGCACAGTTCCTTACTCCCCAGAACGTTTTATAATTGGAATAAATAGTGGAGTTCAGTGCAATATAATTTGGGATGGGAGATCCAATAACTAAGAGGAAACTGTTTCTTTCAAATAGGTTCACTGGTGGACTGGTGGGTGCTAAATCAATTTGGCAAAATGTATTAATCTGCCAGCTGGCACTTCAGTTTACTTATGTTATACTGTGTATCACCATTCTCAAGAGTCCCTTCGTCCTTTGACGTTCCTTTCAGAAGAATTTGGATACTCAAGACTTCATAACGCTGTCAAATATTGGTCCTGCTGAATTACTTAAAATGCTGAGGTTTTGTATTTTTGACTGGCAGGATACAGTGCTGTATCTTAGAAATGGCCTTCAGATATGGATAGACAGACCATGTGCTATTTGCCACCATGCTGCAGGAGACCATTGCTGTAAAATCCTGAAGACTGCCTCTGTTGCTGCCCATAGCAGGGGAGCTGGATCTAGACAATCTTTAAGGTTCTTTCCAACCCAAACCATTCGATGATGTTGATGATGATGATGATGATGATGATGGTGACGACTTCTGCTGCTTTCATCTTCCTCTCTCCCCCAGTGTGACACAATGTATTGGAGCATGCAAAGAAATTACGGTTTAGCGTGAGCAATTCTGAGTAGCAGTGTTCTGTGAAAACCAACCCTCTTCAAGTCATGGTTAGGATTATTGTTGCACGCTTCTAACACGTAACATCTTATTTGTTGTCATGGAAGCACTGCAACAGGCTGAGTGTCAAGAACATCCTCTTCTCCCCACTCTCCCCCGTCTCCAGCATAGCAAGGAGAACTGGCACAGAGGCTCTGCATGCCATTGTCATTCTGCAAGAACTTTGAGAGTGGACTAGCAGGGAAAAAAAGTGGCAGCAGGGTATTTTGATCTTGATAAAGGGGTACAGGGTACAAAGTTTTATGTTTTCAGGCGACCTTGTCACTTCAGCTTAACCCTCTATGCCTGTCAATACAAGAAGTGACCCTTGAAAACACTGCCCTTTTGCTTCAGGGTCTTTGACTTCTCATTGCTTAGTACTTATAAAGGTGAAAATGTTGTGTAGTAGATCACTTCTGTTCGTCCCATGTTCCAAGGGAAAGCTAGGCTCTTTGTAGGTAGACTGTGAGATTCATTAATGGCTTCTCTCACTGGTATAAGTTACACTCTAGGCATTTTTATTCTGGACTTTTTCAACTTAGGCTAAAGTACTTTGGAAGCAATTTAAGCCAAATTGGAAAAAGCCACTTTTATTGTGTAATAAGAAAAACTGCCCAGAGCTCTTGTGGCAGGAAAATTTTCTAATGCAACCAGTGTAACTATAATGGTTTAACTGGAAAATTCTCACAGTAAACAAGCTGTAAGTTTATTAATTTGCAAATGCTGCCTCTACGAAACACTGCAGACTCAGACACTGCCCACAATTGGTATATTTCTTGGCAGTCCAAGGTCAAACACACTCAGCATGTTTGCAATGGGCATGCTGTATTAATAATTATATATAGTAGTATCCGAGTGTGTAGCATGATGATAAAATGTGGTTCAAGGATGCACTGTATAGCACATTTCTTTTCGCAGTCATGTGTGTCTTTATGATCAGAGGAGAGCTGTATTCTTAGCTGCCTCTAAAATGCTATCTTGCTGAAGTTTGTAGCATTTAGTATTAACTGTCTGTACTATTTCTCATCATTACTTTTCTGTAGTGGGATAATGTGAAAAATTAGATAGCTTTTCTCTAAAAAAGGCAGCAGGTCTAGACTTAACATTTCATGGGGAACCTCTGCCTGAGTTTTGGGGGTTGGTGAGTGTCACATTTTTCAAGTGTGCTTTGACAACAGGGAGTCTGGAAAAGTACAAAGAAGATATAGGACCGAGGAATGACTAAAAACAGTCTAATCATCACTAGCCATCAGAAGGGTAAAAGCAGCACAAAAAGAAATCGGGGCTTGTAGATCCACTGTGAGAAGAAGGAAAATATGGGGAAAAGAAGTGATAGGAGAATAATTGTTATTAGCAAGAGCAAACAGAAGGGATTTTGAAAGGTAGGACTGAGAGGGGTGAAAAGAGAAAGACAGGCCTATTTGCCTGTTAGGAAACGAAAGGGGGCCTAGA
The DNA here is from genome assembly GCA_033556795.1 of Tapera naevia. Lineage (NCBI taxonomy): Eukaryota > Metazoa > Chordata > Aves > Cuculiformes > Neomorphidae > Tapera > Tapera naevia. The sequence goes on along the minus strand of JAUMJJ010000022.1, from coordinate 2,132,281 downwards.
TAGGTAAAGCTCAAAGGGGCTCTGTGCTGGGAGATAGGAGCGTGCCTGAGTGATGTTTGGAAACCTCTCTGACCTCTTATGAAAAACATGGAATAAGGCTGAATTTGTCCCTGGAAGGAAACAAGGTTTTTTAGTGAAGCATTCAATGTAAAGACTTTACAGGGCTGTCTGTTCAAAAGCTGGAGGGTCAGGGGGAAGAAGAAGAAGAGATAAGGAGGGAAGCCTGAGCAAAGAGTTTGAAAGAAATGTGATGGTGAGTGCTCTTTCCCTGGTGTTGCACAATACAGGGAGAGGACTGAAGAGGAAAGCAGTGCATGGAGTAAAATTAATGGTTGTTTTCTTGCTGGTAGTTGGTGGGTTTTTTCCCACTTCGGTCTTCCCAAGAGCACTAAGTACATCAAATTTGTATTGCAACAGCAAGCAAGGTCCAGGGCCCTGAGTGTCCTGGTTGCTCTACAAACACCTAGTAACAGTAGTTACCATCTCATTTAAGACAAGACATAACAACTGGGTGTAAAAGCCATCAGAAACAGGGGAGAAGGTGGTACAATTTCATAGGCTACCCGTGTACGTAAATAGAGCACTTGTGAGTCATTTAATTTTTAAAGACATTATAATAGACGTGTTGCAGTCTCGACTGGACATCCAACTAGCTTGCACGCGGTTGGTAACTTCGCTATTGATATCTGGGCATCATTTTAAGTGAGCACTTAAGGTTGAGTATCAAGGGAAGGTATTTATAGTTTCAACGGAGTGGGTTGATAGCTATTCCAGCCCCAGATGGGAATTGGGTTACATGACAGATCAGGCTGCCTTCCAATTTTACCCAATACTAGCGATAAGGGGAGGGGTGGGGGGAGGACAGCTGCAACCGTATAGTCCTTCTAGGGTTAAAGATCCTAATGCTTTAAAGAGAATGTCTAAAAGAAAATTTCTTTCTGAAATAATTTATGGAAATGCCGTGCTCCCTTTGAAGGTTCCATGTCACTGCATGGCACTACGCAATGTTCTCTTTCTTCACCTGTCAGGCAAGGACCACCTCGAAGAGTCTCACTGCTGATTACTAGTTAATTGTCATTAATAAGTGACAACTGACATTATGGGGGCTTAATGCAGAGAGAACAGAAAAGAGCCACAGATATTCTAATGAGCTGACTCCTACGTGCCCTCTATTGTTGTCGAGAATGAGGAGCTGTCGTCATTGTTCAGGAGATGGGCTTCAATTGCTCTGGAAAAATATTCTCTTTTAATTTCTTTATGCATAGATAATTCCTGGTGCACTCTCTCTCCCTCTCTCCGTCTGTCTCTCTTGCTCTTTCTTCTTCTCTTATACACACACAGAGAGACACACACCCCTTTCTATGAATGCAGTGAAAACTTCCACTGATGATGTACAATATTTATTAAGACCCAGTAAACCTTTATTAGTTCTTCGATATAGATACGCAAATGTGCAAATATATGTGTGTACACACACACACTGACTATCTATACATAAATACAAATTCCAAGAGGTTTATTTTATTTTAAGACTTGGGAAAGGGGTGAGCATGGGCAACTTCACTAAGAAAAGGAACTAAAAGGAGATGGTCAAGAGTATATGAGCTGATGCATGAAGTTAGGATCAGGGAAGTCCTGTTCTGTCTCTAGTGCAAGGAATTTTGAAATGATGGCAATGAGTGCACACAGATTTCAGATACAGCTACCTAAAATTAGGTCCTTGCTCTTAATTTAAATAGTAGCTTAATGACTTTAAGATTTTCAAAACTGTCAGGCAGAAAGGAGATCCCTGGGAGGCGGTGGTGGCTGCATATGCTCAATACTGCCTGCTGAATGTCAAATCCATTCTTCGCACGCTTTCTGAAAATCTCAGCCAGCAGAGGGCCAGAAGTTTGGGGGAAATGATTTAACTGGGCATCAAACTCCTGGTTGTATTTCCTGTATTTTTAGAATACTAGGAGTTCTTCTTACACCAGACAGGTGTGATCAGTCCAGGATAAACTGACTTCCATGCAATGCCAGATAAAATGTGCATATACAGATATAAAAAACACTCTCTTACTTTGTAGATTTGGGATAAACAGGGTTACTAATGGTGCTGCTGTCAACCACCACCAAGAACCTCTCCAAAAGCCAGGAAATCACCCATGATCCTTGAGGTAAAATTTTAGATGAAACAAACTGATGCCAGAGGTGTTGTTATGATGATGCCAGCTTCTTCTACCAATTTTGAAGCAAGACAATTACCTGCATCAAATCTCTAAGTACAGCTGGTACTTGAGATCTAAATTGCAGAAGAGAGATTTCCTATTTTATACCAATAAATACCCAAGAGTATCCATTCTGCAACGATAAATTGCATGGCTGTGTTGCTCTCTTAACATTTAAGGCTGTGTGGGTTTGCCTGAGAAGTGGCTTATCCAGTGCCTTTTGACTATCTGCACAAAGGGGTGAGCCCATTGTTTTAAGGCGAATTTCATTTCCATTGCATAGCTCAAGTTTAAAACTCAAGACTTACAGGAAAGAAAATGAAAATGAAATGCCTCTCATATTGTGCTTGGAGCAAAGACATTCATTAGCATTCTCTGTCTTACTTCCTGCCAAGGCCCAAACAAAAGATACAGTCTGGAACAATGGCCTGAAATGGAACACAACCGAAGCAGCCGTGCAGGAAGCCTGCCATTTCCCACGGTTTGGGAACCTGGAGCCAATATATAGTGCCCTGAGCACACGTGTGGAATGGAAAACTCCTTGAATGACAGTTCATCATCATTTTTTTTTTTTTTTGTGCTGGGCTTCCCGCTGAAGTCAGTGGTTACCATGTCTTGCATTGCTGTAGTGCAATTTGATGGGTCGTAATTCCCTGATCTGTGTGTGACTTTGGATATGACCTCTCTGTGGCTGAAGCTACCCATCTTTTAAAGAAATGAGATAATGCCTGTATGGTAGAGAAGACACATGCTGTAATCTGTGGCGAAAGAGTTTGCAATATTGTGTAGAAAGCATTTCTTGACATTACCAGTGTGTTTTTGGTTACTGAACTGTCCTTAAAATTTCCTTTTGGAGAAGGCAGTTGAGAAGACTACAGTCCAAACCATTTTGGTTCCTGAGGCAAAAGACCAGCTTGATGCTCGCTGTAGTGTTCCTCTACCTTCTTACCCTCTGGGTTAGGATGCTCCTAACTGCCAAATACTAAGCTCAGTCTAGGGTCACAGCTGCCAGGGCAGTTTCATATCCAAATCTATCACAACAGTTGTTACTGTCTTCATAATTCTTCCTGTTCTTACTTCCTTTCTAGCTGCAGCAAAACAGTTTTGGCAGAATCTAGGACTTCTCTGCCTCCCAGACCCCAGCAAATCTGATGCTACATACTGGTGATGTCAGCTGAATATGTTGAGTGGAGCAGGTAAAAGTTGGTGTCCTAGGTATGCTGGGTTCCTTATTGCTTTTAATACCATTGATCTCATTAAGGCTACTGGAATATAGAAACAATTGATGGGGTAGTTCGTGAAGTGGAGATGTTTCCTCCTTTATCAACAGTCCTATGGCACAAAATTAAACAATTGCTCTCCTACCCTAAGTACTTCCCTCTAAAATAAGAGTAATTAACATTATTTTCCTTGTATACGTGCACTAAAGATTGTCACTCAGGACCTTTTAGACTTTTTAGCAAACACTGTCAAATGACTAGGACTCTGGTTGTGATATTCTTTAAATAATTTACAATCATTAAAATGATGCCAGACTATCTCCGGTTCTGGCATTCTTTCCAGCCGCTGTCTCTCAGATGTCTATGTGGGATGAAGGTAAAGCTGGGTCTATAATGATGGATGTCCCTTGCAGAAAGCGGTTTAGAATAACCCAGGACACACAACAAAGCCAGAACTGGAGATAGTCTTATCTCACTTTTTGAGCTGTAAATTATTTAAGGGAGCACTCCAGCTCCAGGAAACTGAGGTTACAGAAAATATTAAGCTTCCTGTATGGCTATTTTTCTTATGTCAGGTGGTGTGGCAGAGTTTATTTATAGGCATTCAGAAGCTGTGGAAATGATCAGCAAATGAGGAAAATATTTCATTTTCTTTTCCTGTTTCTCATGTCAAATTTCTAGAGAACTATGCTTGAGGTTTAGGACCCTTTGCATTGAATTCAGATTCAAAAAGATCTGCTTGGTGGCTGGAAAGCATTGTGTTAAACTAATTGATGCATTGTCAATAGAGATTATTATGGCTTCACGAAATGCTCCAAGTAACAACTTATCATTTATCTAATCAAATGCAAGATGCTCCCATAGAGTGACTGTTAATAAATAACTAACTCAAGAAACAATGTGATGAAGTTGCAATGCATGAAGTGCTCGGTGATAACTTGTGCAGTCTATCTCGCTCAAGTCAGATCGAAAACTTAAACACTCTCCTTTCTTCACACATCCTTGCTTGATACATAAAATATACATGAAAACAAGCTGGGATAACAAATACCTATATACACTGCTCACACTTAAGAGGAAATTTCTGAATTATCTTGGAGGGGGTTGCTTCAAGTGATAACAGCAGGGTAGAATCTGCCTCCTGCACGTCCTCCATGGCCAGCACCAGGGAAAAAGGGGTCCCTCCACAGGACAGGGCAGGGCAAAGCATTGCAGGGCAGTGCAGCAGTACCTTTAGGGTCTCTGAAGTCCATACCTCTCTGCTGCCTATCCTGGCAGCTACACAGAGTAAGCTAAAGCTAGTCTTTCCCTCTCCTCCTTCCCCAAAGCACTGATGAAGCGTCCAGAGACACATGCAGCCTGTCAATGGAGAATGGGCACCTCACATTTCTTGTGAAGGTATGCCTCTGGGATTCTTCCATTACCGCAGGGGATCCCTGGTCTGTGAAGAAAGCACAAAATTCTGCCTCTTCTACTAACCAACACAGGGACAAGGAGGAAGAAGAAAGAAGGGGACTTGATTGTTCATATAAAAGCATTATTTTTTTCAAATTGGATGTGGGAAAAAGTGTTGCTTTTGTTCTGGTAACACCTCTTGCCTTTGGTTTCTTTTCAACATTACGCTGATGATAGGTAGGTAAAAATCATACTCATTTGTGGAAAAGCATTTTTTGCATAGTGTATATAACAGTATCAGGAGATGGGGGTAGAATTTCAAAGTGGTACTTTTCTTTGGTTCCTTCCCTTTCAATAGCTGTTGTTTTGATTACTCTGTGCCTTAGGCTATCATTAGAATCTTTTTGTGTGTGGAAGTATTAAGTCCATAAATATGAAAATAAGCCTGTAATTGACCCATGGACTGAATTTATTTCCATTAAATTCTTCTGCTAGTATAAAAAGCACAAACTGGAAGAGTGATATTTATGTGTGTATGAAGCTCCCCAGCTCTGATAGTATATCATATATTTGATAACAAGGTTATGCTCTTAAAGGGACTACTCAGCAAGACAGGGTGAGGAAAACAGGTGTCTTATTTTAGTTTTGAAAGCAAAACTGGGTACAACTATAAAATACATGCACAGCACATACCATTATTTTGATTAATCGGACTACTAGAGAACAGCTTATGATGAAAACTGATCAGCATGTCCCAATCAGTCTCATTAGGTTCCTCTGCAAACACCTGGAGAAAGCAACCAACAGAGGGTACTTTGAAGGCAAGAGGAGCTAAGTGATCTACCACTGAAAACACCAGGGTTACCACACCTGCTTGTGTGCTTTAATGGAGCTTTATGGTATGCGAGGAGGTTTCTCAGTTAAATGGGACATAAAGCTCGGCTGTCTTCTGGGGAAGCTGTGTGCTGTTGCCGTGCCCTATGCATCATGTGTAATATTCCAGCTGTTGCCTCTGTGGCCACAGCTGTAGTTCTGCTGAGCTTCTACATAAAGTTTTCTAGGGTTGCTGGTTTTTTTTTGTTTGTTTGTTTTGTTTCGTTGTTGTTTTTTTCTTCTGGATTTTTCCACCTTCCTGCTGTGTGAAGGGGCCATATGGCACAGCTATTACATCAGGACCTGAAAGCAATTCCCACTCAGGTTATACACTGGAGCAGGGCTGCACTCAAAGAGAAAAATGAAGGAGGGGAGAAGGTGGGAGAGATTATTTCCAAGAGTGAAATCTCAGAATATTCAAGGGTTGTGTCATGACACAGACAGCTACTGACCCACCTCCAAGAGCTCTGTTTATGTCTACTGCAGCCTGCTCTCTTCACTTGGTTTGAGATGGCTGCTTAACCCCCTATTCTTCACCAGCATTGGCTTGGCAGGAGGACCACAGCTTTCAGGGTTCTCAGTGCCACAGCTTTGCTCAATCAAATGACTCTCTCTAGGCAGCCTCCTCTGGCTTTAATTTGGAAGGTGTATGTCATGGAATAGCATGGAAGATATATCTGTTCCTAGATAATCACTCCCTCCTTCCCAAGTCCCTCTTCTTTTTTTTCCTCCTGTGCTGAGGACTGGACATTAATATAGGCCAAAGGGAATGATATGATTAAACAAACTATAATTGAGACCTTGAATGTTTTGTTTGTCTGACTTAAAGCTAAAATTGTATCAAGGAGCTTAAAAGTGGAGAGGTCTTTCAACTACCTTCCCATTTATTGCTCCTAGTGGCTGTAGCGACCACTATTAGCACTGCTTTGAATTAATGGCCTATTGTCCTATCATAGTTTAAGAAATATGTATTGTGAAGCCAATCCCAAACAAGATTTTGAGTTTCTAGCACATCTAATTAAAAAGAATAAAATTAAGCAGTGGTGAATAAATTTAAACAATGGTAAATAAAATTGATATCTGATCTCTAACCAGTGCTGCAAAAATCAGACAGGAGGTTTGGTTGTGAAGATCTTCTTTCATCATACAGGGGGTCTTTGTGCTACATTTTACAAGGATGACCCCACAAAAATTGTCTGGAGCATCAATTACTTCCTTGGTCATTGTTTCCCTCCATGTGAGGTCTCCTTGCTGTTATGTGTATCTCATTATTACATAGAGAGCAGAACCTGTGTTCGGGATGGTCTCACGTCTGCACGTAGTAAGTTATGCTTTCTCTCCATGGGTGTGATTCGTTCACAAATGATGTCCAATCAGTACTTAGTGGAAGGAGCACCTTCTGCATTGCTGATTTATTGCACTTCTTGGTGGATAAATAAAGATTATAATATTAACTAGATGTTGTCAACTCATCTTTTTTTGAATGTGGTATTATGACCAAGTTTAATGATACCATTTCTCCACCCTGTAGACCTCAGAAACTAGAGCAGAACACCTGACTTCATGCTTGGAAACACATTAATTATCAGTCTGGCACAAATGGGGTTCAACTACAGCCATCAGCAACCCAGGCACTAGGGCCCTCTCACCCATATTTCAGATCAGGGTGTAATATAAAGGCTCTTGCTGCCTAGGTGAGTGAACTTCAGGCCATAGAGGGCAGATACACATCTACTCTAATAACCAAGTACAGGGATGTGCTAAAACCAGCAATGTGTGTCTGACTACCACAAAGCTCTTTTGAATATTCAAGCTATCAGAGCAAAATAGCTTTTCCAATGTGCAGCAACTTCTGGTGTTATTGACATTCAGGATTACACTCCAAATTTTGGAATATATGTATCTGGCATTTTTATTCAGGTCCCAGTGCCTGTAGACAGGTTTTTAGGAGTGAAACACATGTGAGTGAGGTTTCAAACCTCAGACATGCTCATAGAAGTTTTAGTATGTCACACTAAAGCTTAGTTACAGTAAAGAAAATCAGTTCTCTTTTGCAAAGTCTCTAATTATTGGCAAGGTTTTGTCAGTTAGCTATTTTCAAACAATCATTTCAAATCATACCTCTTCTGCAGTGGCCTTAGTTCATCATGCTGCAGTCATGACTGGATGCTTATTTGGATTGCAGCACAGCCACCATTGCTAGAGAAATACCACAGGGGTGAGAGATAGGAGATACCAAGAAAAAAATCTTTTACTAGCAAAATCAGTGGAGATAAGACACTCCTGGTGTTGGTTACACCTGGGTGAAAATATGGGCACAAAGGCATGCTACACCTGTTGGAAGGTCTCCAACACATAAACCACAATGGAGATGACGGCACATTTCTGGGCAGGGGGAGAAGGAAATATGGGAAGACTAACCTGCGGTCAGAAATTGGGAAAGGCAAGAGCATCACGGATGCCGTGCTTCCTGTCCTGCAGTTCTTTCTGGGGGAAAGGATATAACCTACTAATTGACTGAAGAATAAAGGGAAAGGTTTTATGGGCCACTTTCTATTGCTTCTCTGGGAATGCTGATGGAGAAGAAGAGTGGGAGACGGAGTGGTCTGTAGATAGCTAGCTTTCTACAGCAAGGGGCACATTTTTAGCACTGAGTGGAAGAAGTAGCCACACAACTCCCATTAACAATAACGCAATTGCGTGTGTGAGTTCCTATTCAGTGTACTGAAAATTTACCCCTAAGGGTCCACATAAATTTGAGCTGTTGACCATATGAAATGTGCTTTTATGGGCAATAAGGACACTGAGACAGCTACATGTTTTCCTAAGCTCTGGCCACATACCAGTATTTGTCTGCATAATTCTTCAATTTTTCTTCCCAGATTTTTCATACAATGCACACATTGCTTTTAGAACACAGGCAAAAAATGGTTTTAACAAGAGCATACTTTGTTATTAAATTAGGCCTTGAAACTATAATTCTCCATCTCTGTATTTTGATCAGAAACCCTCTACAATGTTATCAAACTAATATATTGTAGCAAATTCTATATCTGCTGCCTGTGCCACATATAATATGAGCTGTATGAGAAAGAGCTAACTTCCTAAAGAATCTTTTTTTCTCTCTCTCCATTTCTCACTAAGAAACAAACAGTTTACTGGCAGGTCTAGTATTCATGCTGCTGAATCTTACCTTTTATTTGATTATGTAAATGGATAGGGACTGTACAATGGTACATCTTGGCAAAATTTAATTTCTAGTTTACGCCTACCCCCCCAAAAAAAATATATTAGCAATTGTCAATAATGCGGTGTATTCTCTCTCCCTCTCTTTCTCTCCTACTTTATTCCTTTGCTTTTCTTTCCCCACCCTTTTTTCCCCCTTAGAGTGTTATCAGATTGTCTTTCAAATAAGTAAAGCTTTTGCAAGGGAGGTCTATATCCTCTCAGCAGACTTGCTCAGCATTTTGAACTCTACAATCGTAAACAATGGTCCTGAGTATATTTTAAAAAGAAACTTGGAGTAATTTATCTTAATTTAAACCTGACTATTCCAGCTCAGGCTTTCTCTTTTTCTTTTCTCTTGGAATACTACACATACAAATCCTCAGACAATCTCCTGGTAATTCATATTAAGACACTTGGGGAAATGGTTTGGATTCAAAACAAATGTTCTCGCAAATGTAGTTATCTCATCTGCCTTCTTTTCTAGATTCCCAAATTCAGGTGTTTAAACTGTTTAACACCAGGAAGCAGTAACGTTTTTTTCTCTGCAATGCTCAGGACTGGCTCTCTGGATCCAGAGGGGAAAGTCACCTTTCTGTGCATGCCTGAACTGTGCCAACGGGACCTGTAGAGGTGCCCATGGGCACTTGCACTCCCCAAGAGACACAGTGGCAAGAGTTACAGTAGGTGTTGTCAAGACTACTAGGGTTTCTTATTTTGTGGGGTTATTCTATTTCCTGCCCCCAGGCTGGACTATAGTAGTAGAAGAGGAGTTAAGTAGTGCAGTTAGGAAGCTTAAACCCATACTGTATCTAGACTAACCTGCTACAAGAGCAACTTTCATTTTGCTTGACTAATACCTCTCTTGTTTCCTTTGGTGTTTTTTCTTTCTTCCCATTTGTTTTCACTTGGAAGGAAAATAATGCAGAATAGATTTTCTCCTTGTTAAAGCAACTTGTAGTTTGTCAGACAAACCTGACCACATGCCTGCTGACACCAGCTGGGATAGCTATTTCATCCCGGACCTGGAAGGGAGTTTGGAAAAAGCATAAGCTACGCCCATCCAGGAAATAATAAACCAAAAAATCTCATGTTCTGAAACAGTGCAAAAATGAGATGTGCACACAATCTTGTTCTACATAAATCCTTTTACTTGAAACTTAAACTTTAATTGAAAAACAGGTCTCTGAAGAAATCCCCAACCACAACGTCTGCCCAATTACAGGAGCATAACAGTTGCAGTGAAAAGGTGTTAGTGTTAGCTGCCGTCTGTGTGGTATGTGGAATATGCTTCAGATTTAACATCAGTATTCAAGGCCATGACTATGTTTTGATGCTCCAAACAGGAGATTTTATGCATTTAACATCAATTTTATGCATTATATATCTTGCTGTACCTGGGCGTGAAAGTAACCATATGACTGTTATTCATTCAGAATTAACTGTGAACAAAATGTTTGCATCGACTATTCTTACAGTGGCTGCTTTTGCTATGAGTCTCTGGGTGGCAACTAAGTGACTCGGTGTCTTATTTGATTGGGTTTTAGGCAGAAGGCTTTACAGGTACTGTAAGCCACGAAAAGAAAGTGCTTGGTTTGGTAGCTGTGTTGAGTCACTGACAAAAACCTACATTACGGCTCACATCAGTTTGGTGTAGGCAGGTTCATTTGTGATCTCTTGTTTGTCTCTTGAGCGAAACGAAGCTAACATGCTGAGAGCTGTCTTTGGCTAGTCACACTTTGGCATGTATGTGTGGGTTGTTTTTATGGTCATAAAATTTTGAGTGGTGTAGAGCAGCAAGTGTGTTAGAATGATACCTGATAACAATGCTGCATCTTTACGATGTGTCAGGCCCTGTTTGATAAATCCTCTTGCTTTCCTTTCTCTTCCTCAGGATGTTTTAACTTTCAGAGGAAACACTGATTTTTACTGATTTTTAGTAGGTAGGGGTGCAACTACTTAGTCTGTGAAAGAAGCAATGTCATACCTCAAATTAAAGCAGTCTGTAAGGTGAACAGGGATCATAGCAACATGAGATCTTCCCAAAGTAACCATAGCTATCTTTTTTTTTCTTTTCTTTTCTATTTCCAGGCCAGTTGGGACTTTAAAAAAAAAATAAATTATTTGCAAACTATCATCAGGACTTGAATGTGCGTAGTGCTTCCCACCCTTACCCCCCCAGAAATTTGATGAGAAGTTTTAACAGGTGTGTTTAGAAAGCTTCACCACAACAGTTCCAAAGTAGTTGTTACAGTATTGATATTGTTTTACACAGTCAATTGTAAGTCATAGTCAAAAGGAAGGGTTTAGGGCAAGATACAAAAACAGGATGTGACTGAGTGATTTAGAAGAGAAAGGGAGGAACTCCTAAGAAATGGCATAACACTGCTCTAGGAGCAAAAGGAGGCAAAGACTGAGACTGAAAGTGAAGTCCAGAACAGCAGAAAAATGAGTGGGTGGGAAGGCAGGCGCATTTTTGATGAGAAGGATTGTGAAAACACTGTCTGTAGTCAGTTTGGGGCTACAAAGACTGTTTTTCAAAGCTTCCCATTCTGTGAAGAAAATCAGTTGCCACAATGCACAGGCTGCCTGCTTGACTGATGAGTGGAAAATAGCTCAATGAAGGTGTTGCAGGATCACAGAAAAAGCGTTACTTCCCTCCGTAGGTAAAAAGACTGTGTTCGGGTGCAATCAAAGGTTAGGGAATGAGTAAATTGGACTATCCCTCAGCTCTACCGTTTATTTCCGTGAAACTCAATGGTTTCTCATTCTTCCCTACACACAATAAGCAAAAGCCCTGCTTGATCCCACACTGGCTGAACCTTTTAATTTTTAATGGGCACACTAATATTCCGTCCCGTGCTGCAGCAGGTCCTCTTGTGGTTTACATGACTATCTTTTTGCTTATGAGGACATCAAAGAAAGACATTGCCTGAACATTTTTGGCAAGATGAGTCTCATGGACAAATGGCCAACTTGGAAGTCACTGTAGACCCAATCCTCCCACCCCCTTTTAGGTATGCTTGAAAATATTTGGGAGTAATGCATTCCTCTGCTGATTCCATTTTCTAGGAGATAAGCAGGAATGCTTCTTTCAGAGGGAAGCACCAAAGAAAACTGTTTTACTCTCTTTTCCAAAGTACTTACAAAAGGGTACTTTCTGAATGTTGAGGTGAGTGCTTTAACAGCAGTGGGATTTTAGATGTATGTGAGCAGAACAGGTCTTTTTTTATTGGTAAGGTGGTCATGACAATTTGAGAAGTGCTGTTACTTCCACACCAAGCCTGATGTGCTCTCAGCTCCTCAGAAGTGTATCTGCATGTATCTGGAGTTTTCCAGCCATCCTCATACACACTCAGGCGCTGCTGACTCATCTCTTGTCTCCTTCTCCCTCCATATTCCTGCCAAGCAGAAATGTCTTGCAGTTGTCTCATCCACAGAACAGTCCGTGGTGTAGGTTTCCAGCACAAAGAGATCTGTGACAGGCTGTAAGATGTGATCACCGCAGGCAGCCTGACTTCACATTAAATGCAATTCTTTCCATAATTCTTGTTGCTTATTAACATGTTGGAGGCCTGATCCTGATTCCTTTGAAGGCGATGACAATGCTCCCACTGAACGTAGCAGGAGGTGAAGGGGGGCCTTTGCTGCCTGACAAAAACAAAACGTTATGGTGCTGGAGTTGCTTGAGGAGCATAGATCCAGCAGTCCTTAAACTTTGCAATTTTTTATTCTCTTCCTTTTTAATTTTTCTAAAGCTACACCTCTCATTATGGTGCAATTTTGTAAAAGCTATAGAGCTGTAACCTCAACCTAATTCCTGTTTGAAGACAGGCAGGGTGTCTGGCAGCCTTGAGCACTCATCAGTTTCAGGGAGGCCTGCTCAGTGTCTCCCTCCAGCCATGGTGGACAGAGGCAGTGTGACACCCTATCTGTGACCTCTGGTCCAGCCTGGGTGCTACTAGTCTTTCCCTTTCATGCTTTGCCTCAAGCTTCAAGCTCTCCTGGGCCCAAGGTTTGCAAGTCTGACTGAAGGACCCATAGAACACCCAGAACTGGCCATGGGGTTGTGTGTGGCTGCCAGCCTGTCCCTGGGTGTCGGTTCAGGCTCTTGGGAGCGTGGTGGTGGGTGAGGACCTTGCCCCCATCTCTGGTGCCTTCACAAGATATCCTTTGGTGGAGCTGCACCTCTGCCCTTCCTCTTTGACAACCTCTTCTTCCCTCAGTATCCCCAACCTCCCTTGCACCCTTAGGGTTTACTTTTTGAGCAGCCTGCCTGCATGTTTTTTTGAAATTGCCTTGTGCAAGCAAAAACAGGACGGTAACCTCAGTGAGCAAACAGCCTCGAAAGCTGTCTGCCTGCTTCACTTGAGTTTCAGCATGCTGCCACCTCACCTATTGAGCTAAATTTCCCATTACAACTTGAATTTAAATATTCTAATAAATTTGTTTTAGAAACTCTTACAGCTCCCTTGTGCCATTTGCAGGGAAACACTCTCTGGGTTTTTTTCTGGGAGATGGAGATTTCTTTGTGCTTGGGGTGACTGATTGAATTTTACCTGCGCTAAATTATATTTGCACATTCTAGTAATTGCAAAGGGCCACACAGAGAAACAAAGCATTGACTGCCGTTGTACTGGGATTTCCCAGATGTATAATTTCAAATTGATATGAAAAAAACTCTTGCAATGCATTAATAATAGCAGAAAATGTAACTCAGTTGGCCAAGAGTGAACAGAGGCTTTTTTTTTTCTGAGCTGCAAAATAAGCCATAGACCTCAGATGACTAGCATTTATTGTTAGAATAGGTTTTCCATTGCATACTTTCTAAAATACAAAAGAAAGATTTATACTGACCAACTTTACTGTATATAACAGATCTGGATCATACCTGGGAAGCAATGTGGTCTTTTTTTGAAGTGAAAGCAGAAGGTTTTTGTCTAATTCAAAGTCACTTTTCTGTTTCTTGTGGTTTAACCCAGCTGGCTGCTAAACACCACACAACCGTTTGTTCACTCCCCCAGAGTGGGATGGGGGAGAGGATCTAAAAAATTGGTAAAACTCACGGATTGAGATAAAGATATTTTAATAGGACAGAAAAAGAAATAATAATGATGATGATGATAATGATGATGTACAAAACAATAGATACACATTGCAATTACTTACCACCCACTGATGAATGCTCAGCCTGTCCCTAGGCAGTGATCACCCCCTGGCCAACTCGTCCCAGTTTACATATTTAGCCTGATGAATACCCCATCTGGCCAGTTTGGGTCACCTGTCCTGGCTGCGTCCTAGTTTCTTGTGTGCTGTCAGACCTTTCACTGGCAGGGCATGAGAAGCTGAAAAGTCCTTGAGTTAGTACAAGGTCTACTTAGCAACAACTGCAATATTAGTGGGTTATCAACATCACTCTCACCCTAAATCCAAGCCACAGCACTATTATCAGCTACTAGGAAGAAAATTAACTCTATCCTGACTGAAACCGGGACACTGTTATTCAGTCTTCTGGCAGGTCACCTGTCACTTTTCTGCTGCTTAATATTGTCTCATAGTTGGAAATACTATGACATTGAAAAAGAAATCTTTGGCAAACAGCACATTCTTTTCAAGTAATATCAGAATGCACCTGCAATGAGAAGGAATGATGTCCCTACATGTTTATTAATAAAGCATGAAGATTAGCTTTTTAAGGCATGCGCTATTGTTGGAGGACTGGTTTTCCCACTCTTCTGAAAATTAGAGGAGAGGACGGCCCAATTGACCTCAAGGTGGTTTCTCACCGGCCTGGGGTATACACGTACGTCAAGCATAAATACTTAACTGAAACAATACCAGAGGAAGAAGGTGTTGGCTCAGAAGGAGAGAGACACACAAACTATTAGGATGTCAGTCTGAACAGGAACCTCAATATCCTAACAAGATTCAGTGGTATTTTCTACAGGAAGAGAGGGTACCCACAAACCTGAATTGTAGCCTCTGGATATCCCTGCTTTGAGGAGTCTGACTTACACTGTGGTGTGACTGATCTCTCTCCTCCATTGAGAAGACAGCGAGCGGCAGCTTAAGATCTCCTTTACAGGCATATGGCCGTATAATGCCAGTCTGCATCACATCACTGCATCCCTCCCCTTGGTTTACAAAGTAAACACTGCAGCCTGGCTGCTGAGAAGATTTCCAGGCCCCTTTCTGGAAGTCCCACTCAAAGGGTGGGAGGAGGATCCTCTGCTTGCAGGTTTTATCACTCCTTTCTGATGCTGATTTCCGAAGATGGCCACTGGTGTACATTGGATCTTGTTGGCTGATTGCTTCTGCTGCTCTTACTGTGGTCAGGTTGGAGCTGGATCTCTGTTTCTCAAAAATGGGGAGGTGTATACACTGGTTTTTTGGTTTTGTTTTGCACAGTGTTATTTTTTTCCAATAAAATACTACCAGCAGCAATAAAAAACCTCTATTTTCACCACTATTTTTAATGCAGTGAGCAATTGTAACTGGAAGCCTCCTCCTTGTCTGTGTCTTATAAGCACTTCTTCCTTTCCACTTAAAACTCTGGGAGTACACAGTTCAACTATCGCTGCCTTCATGCTCTTGCAAATTTTAATGCATTATTAATTATTTTGTAACATATTTCTTCATGCTCTTTAGCAGAAAATGTTATTTCAATGCTACCTCTGATAAGAGTCTTAGTCACTATGTGCACTATTTCTAAGCTACTACACAACCTGAGCTTTTAATTTGTTCCCCCTGTTCAAACATAGGAAGGACCTTCTGAGAATAATATTCCTCATTATCTGATTGCTTTTATGAATCGTTTCCTGCGTTTCTAGGTATGCTTATCATCATATCATAGACAGCACAGACGGGAGATCCATTAACTAATCTAGTGCACGTTCCTCCTCTTACCCCCATGATGAGACATCATTTAATTTATGGAGCATACATCCAGATAAATCCATATTTATGCTTTGGAAAAAAATAACAACAATGCCAAGAAAAAAAATCCCTCTAAAGGAAATTTTTTCCATAATGACTGAAGAAGGCAATCTGTCCCTTGACTCAGGTCACCTTTGCCTAATAAATGCCTTTGCAAATGGAGGGTCTAGAAAGGCAATCAGAGGAGGTGCTGGATAGGGTAAGAGCATCTCAATCCCTCCCTTCCTTTGGGGGGCAGGAGGAAAAAGACCCAGCTAGCTGAAAAACATTAGCAGGTAAATGAGCCATGGGCCTAGAAGTTGCAGGAAAGCACAGTAAGATTAGGGTGAGAGAGAATAACAAAAGGATCTGAGAAGTAAAGAACTTGACAATTTTTGACTGAAAATGTATTTGTTGAAAAATAGTGAGCTGACAAAACTGAAATACTTCAGAATAACATTTCAACTTCTTCAGAATGTCCTAATTTTTCTTAAAAAAATGGGAAATAGAAAATGCCTGTATAATTTTCTGCAAGTGTTAACATTTTTTTCAATTGACAAATCAAATTTTTCTCTCAATTTTATAATTGGATCCTATTTTATTTCCACCGAAAATCTGAAGGAGCAAAACCAGAAAAAGCGTGTGGGAGGAAATGACAGTGGTGCTTTTTTTTTTTAAAAAAACACATTCTTTCTGGAAAAAAGATGGGGAAAATAATTATTGCCTCACCCTCCCCCCAGGGGAAGAAAAAGGTTTGTACCTTTGTATTTCACAATGTTGTGTTCAGACACAGCATGAAAATGCTCAGGAAGAACTAAAATCTTCTTCTTCTTTTTAGTACTATGTATTCATGTTCACATCTGTGTATACTATATTTAATATAATAAGTGTATGTAATCCCTAATAATTTTAATGACAAATCATATAACAATTGTTGTTCGTATTCTGTCTTCTGTTGAACATGAAGAAATAATATTTTGGAATGAAAAGGATTTCATCTGCCCTCCCAAGAAAATGAGGGGAAGGCAAAAATGCCCTTGGTGCCCTGGGCTGTTCAGAGACTGCTGAGCAGGGTGGTGAGGTGCCCATGAGCCCACGCTCTGGGGGTGGCCAGTCTCAGACTACCAGAAAGGTTTATTTTGCAGGTTTGGGGTGATATTTATGCCATTCAGGCAGTTACCAGGATGTGAGTCCATCTGTCTGTCTGTAATGTGTGTGAACTGAGGCAGCATTAGAAGATGGACAGTGGGATGATTCAATCAGGGTGGCAACACTTCTGCTTCACTGGTTGCTGTTGCTTGGTAAATTTTCTTGTTTGAGCTAAAGGAGAATTTTCTAACTCTTTACCTAAGTCTTGTTCAAGTAACTTCATTTTCTGAAAGTTAACTACATGTTTTTCAGACAATGTCTGTCTTTGGAATTGATAACACTTAAAATTTATGATTGTCACCAAATTAACAGGGTATTGGTATGCAGAAAGGCTGTTGATTATACTATGGAGACCAAAGCCATAGTGAATTGGTGGAGTACCAAGTCAAAGGGGTGATAAAGTGTTGCACCTGCAGGGAGGAGTGGGCAGGACAGGTCGCTCAAAAGTGACAAACAGTATTACAGTCTGTATACATCATACTCTGTATAAAACTGAGGGATTACATGGGTCAAGCTTTCTTCTTTGATGGCTGGAGTCCAGTAAGATCTCTGCCTGTCCTTTTGCTCTTGATGCCACATCCATGCATTCCTGAATATAGTTCCTGGGTCCAGTTTCCATCTGCTGCTGAGTCTAGTTCAGGATCTTTTCTCTGTACCTCCTCTGCAGCATCAGTGATGACACATAGTTATCAAGGGGTTTTCTTTTGTATAATTTTTATATATTTGATTGCTCTCCTATTAATATTATTTTCCTTTTTATTATTATTTTTTCATTAAAGCTGTTTCAGTTTTAGTTTCCAACCCACAAGACTTTCTTTCTCATTTCCCTTTTCTGTGTGTGTGTGTGTAACTGGATTCACAACTGCCCGTATTCAGTTGCTGACTTGGCTGGGGTGTGAGTGTTAAACCATGACAGCAAGGAAGCAAAAAAGATTAAAAAATAGACAGTATTGATGATGTCTGGCTGCTCAGTTCTTCATAAGAGAGGATTCCTTCTTATGCTTAGTATTGCAAATCATTACAGGGAGAAAAAAACTGGGTTTTTTTTCTGGAAGTTTCAATTTTCCACATTTCAGACAAATGAACCATTTTTAACAGCCTGGAGAATGAACCTTCAGGGTCTATATGTGGTGGCTACTGAGCTGATGAAGGGACAGGGCACTAGACTATCACTGCTTCTCCAATTCTAAGCATTTTGTCACATCTGGACTGCTTCAACATCTCAATTTTTGCAGTCAGGGGTTGAAGAGGAGCCATCAATTTCAGATAATTGGCTTCTCTGTGTCCTAAGGAGTAGTGCCAACTTTTTTCTGTCTTTTCTGTAGGCTTTTGAACCCACCTGTAAACCTTTGCCTGTTCCCTGCTGGCATAGCCAGAGAGAAGCAACTCTTGTGCCGTTTCTCTTGTGGATATTGCTTACTGCTCTTCAATTATGCATGTAGGACCCTAATGCCATCCATTTCTGTTAGCTTGGCATGGCCAGGCTTGCTCACAGATTAGAGGAGGTCAGGGTGATCCCCATGGGGTCTGAGCATTGGCAGGGTGATGGGGAGCAAGTGGTGCTGGGGGAGCACCCCAGGATGGGGTAGCCAGCTCTGATGGCACTGCAGCATCAGGAGGACACAGGAGTAGCCCAGCAGAGAGCAGAAGGGCAGACGGAAGCAGCTAGTACTCCCAGGGGCGTGAGGAAAACCTCCTGTTACCCAAGAATCTTTTTGTACTGAAATGGCATTTGCTTGTCTCAGTCAGATGTGTGTGATAGATAAAACAATATTCTTAAAAGATACTAATCTCTGGTGATGGCTTCTTGTAGGTCAGGGGAAACAGGGATGACTGCAAGGATAAAGAGAAGACAAGGGAGAAAGAGGAGGAAAACCAGTGCCAGTGGTGAGGATTTAGCCTGCAAATCTGTGTGGCTGGCCATGACTACTGCAGCAAGAGTTACAGAGAAAATACATTGCACTTTTTTGTTGATTTTTCATTTTTTTAATTGCCAGCAAGTTGGTAATGGCATGCAGAATCAGACTCTGCTTCCTTTCACACTCTAGACACTCATGTCTTGACCACAGGGCCATAAAATTATCAAAGGGAAATATTATTGACTGTAACCACCTTGGTGATATTTTTACAACTCCTGATTGACCACAAATCTATATTTAATAACAAAAACAAAGCAAACACACACCCCATTCACTTCAGCTGGTGCTGTGCATTTGACTGGGGAAAAACATTCACTCTATAGGGAGGAAAGAATTGGAGGCTGTGTGTAGGAAAATATACTTATTATATCCATGACTGGAAAAAATATGAATTATTCCTTTTTAGGTATGTTCATAAGTTGTCCCAGGCTTTATCAGCTCTCCTGGCCTCCTGCTAAATTATTGCAAATATTATGCATATTCATTGTAGCGGTACATCAGAGAGAGACTTTTATGTTTTGAGTATGATACACAACATAATTTAGAAATTAAGTCTTTACTAGTTAAAAAGTCATTCCTTCAGAAATTTTGATTCTTGGGGAAGAATAACACAGCTTTAAATAGTCTTGTTACCTCAACTCGGGTTTCAAGGCAGGGAGGCCCTTCTCTTTATGCTTCTAGAAATCTGTTAAGGAACTCTGAGATAGCTTTGAACGTTGAAGAAAACACTTGCAACCACTAGGAAGACACTCCAAGGCAGAGCAGAGGCTTAAGGTTTCTGCCAGGACCTCCAAAAGACAATATATTCCCTACAGAGTCAGCCTGTGCCTGGATGCTAAACTGCAGTTTGTTCACATTGGAGCAGGTGCAAGCACTTGGCTTCAGTGAGGGCATAGCCTGATGTTCTCATGGTGGTAAGAGCAGGAGTGTCCTTGAGGGTATGTTACTGTATGCTGTGGGAGCACCTGCCTGACTTCCATGGATTAGGCTACAGGAAAACTCCTCACTGCCAGCTGTCTCATTTAGTACCGTGCTATGCCTTCTCCTTGCTCCTAGGCATGAGTCTAGCACAGGTGTGGCAGCAGGGTACACAGAGCTGGTATTAGAGAAGGAGGGCATTTACACCTGGCTTGTGATTGCAGGAGGTGAAGGCATCTTGCTAAACTGAGAAGGTTGTGTGCTGGAAAAGCACACAGATACGACTGTGTGCCCCAGTGGGTTTCATAGAGTCATTGAATCATACAGTTGTTTGGTTGGAAAAGACATTTGAGATTATTGAGTCCAACTGTACCGATCCACTACTAAACCATATCCCTGAGCACTTCGTCTACCCATCTTTTAAGCATCTCCAGGGATGATGTCTCAGCCACCTCCCTGGGCAGCCCCTTCCAGTGCCTGACAATTCTTTTAGTGAAGATGTTCTTCATGATATCTAATCTGAACCGCACCTGGCAGAACTTGAGGCCGTTTCTTCTTGTTCTGTAAGTTGTTACTTGGGAGAAGAGACCAAGACCCACCTTGCTACTACCTCCTTTCAGGTAGCTGTAGACAGTGATAAGGCCTCTCCTCAGCCTCCTTTTCTCTAGGCTAAGCAGTCAAAGTTCCCTCAGCTGCTCCTCAATTGTTTCTATTGCAAATACATCTAAAATTTTAGCAACCATGCAGAGCAGCTGGCAGGGGGTGGCAATTGGCTCCTAAGGTTCCACAAGTCGCTTCTGACCAGACAAGCATTTGTGTCCACTGAGAAGGATGCCACTCTATCACCACATTGTGCTTGGTCAGACAGAGTGGCAGGTTAGCAGTTTGGGATACACCATCATGGACAGGTCGGCGTCTCCATGGACAGGCAGGAGCCTTATTCCTAGCATCCCTTGGGTTCATTAGTAGCCAAACCACCTACTAGCACACTGGCTCCTGAAGCCGTAACCTACTAATAACTACTCACAGCTGGTATAATGACACAAGAAATGTTGCAGGATAGAAGAAGCCAGCAGTAGATGCAACAGATAAATCTGCTTAGGCGGCTGGTGCAATATTCATATCACTCTATCATGTCTTGCATAGGGGAACAGATTTGCTCTGGGAATGGGTTCAAAGCACTGTCAGTATCCATTTTTGTATCACAAGCTCTCTCCTGTTGCTACTGGTCTGAGTTCAGGCAAGTGGTGGTGATAAGGATGCCTAGTACGTTTGCATTTTTGCAGGACCACAGCAGCTGAAGGAGGTGTCAACAAGGCGACTGTGACAGTCTATTGCATGCTGTTGGAACCAGTAAAGTAGCATATACTGCGATTTATCATATGCTGGCCACCTTGAACCCTTGCCTTTGCTGCTGCTGAGCCCACCTCCCCTGCCACCATTTGCCTTATAGATACTCAGTCCACTTGGTCTCCATTTGCCTGCTTCCCGGTGTTCTGCACCTTCATTTCCTTTCAGTAGATGATCTGCTGCTCTCATGGCTCCTTCTCACAGCAGGTCACTTTCCTGTCTTGAGGGATACTATTTCTGCCACAGCTTGTGCAATGGTATTTCTCAGCCTATCTTAGCCAGAAGACTCAGCTAAAATAGTGGAAAATCATATTGCTGTTTCCTGCCTGCAGGCAGGAAAAATTAACTCTATCCCATTTTTTGTTCTGTAGCACGGCAAAGACAAAGGTTGCTACTTTTATCTAAAACTATGTGCATAACTGACTTTTCAGTTGGCTGGATACATTGAAAGATTGGAGGGAAACAATCTTTCTGCTTGATCTAAACCAACAGTTTTTTGTTTCCTAGGCAAATGGGAAAAAGAAATCTGAAAAATTTAATTTGAGGCCAAGTAAAATATTTCATTCGACTTGAAAAAACACATTTTCTTCACTATAAAATGAGAATTTCCAATGTTTTATTTTTGTGAAGGAAACCAAAAATTTTCTTTTTTTGGACAGAGCCAATTTTTTTCAGTGAAAAAATCCCCATGATTAATTTTTATCCATGGGATATACCCTCTACCTTGTGCAGGGCTTTTTCATCTTTGGCTTTACAGGAGCTCAGTGAGGGCTCTGACAGGAGGAATGCACCTATTTCTTAAGGCAGTAACTAATCAGGAGAAATCCAAGTCAACCCCTCCCATCCCCCTGAATATGTTATGTGTCTTTTCACAATTTAACTCTACAAATAAAATTGCCCTGAAAAGTGTAAGGGGAGTGTATAGCTGAAACAAAATTAAAGGCATGTATTTATGACTAGGTCCCCATCCTTCCTTCATTTAAGCACTGAAAATATTTTTATCTTCTGTTTCATGATTTTGACAGTGTTAAGAACACCAAAGCACTTTTATTCACACATCATTGACTTGTAGGAAGAAAATAAAAAATAACAGTGCCAGCAACTTCGATACCATATATGTGAAAATAGTGTGATTCAATTAAAAAAGTACTGTAAAGTATGGCCTACTAGACCTTAAAATTAAGCACTAAGACATGTCCAGAACTTCTTATTGCTGAAAACAAGAATATCTAAGGACGTGAGGCCCCTGAGTGTGTCCTTTGGAGAGCAAGCGTTGTGCTCTTGATGATAATTTTACTCTGCCCTGCATTTAAGATCATCTACACTTAGTTCTGTTAAAAGAATATTTTCATGTTTTGTCTTGTCATGAAAGCCAAATGAGCTCAGCTGCTGCAACTTTTCGTGAGGTATGTTACTGTGATATACTGTGCCATAAACTTCAAATGCAAATATGTAGATATACTTGAATATAAATGTCTCTTACATGGTGAGAACCACAGATGACCTTATAAATATAGTTAAGTCTGGTTTTCAACTGTAATCTTGTTTCTCTTCTTTAATTGCACTTGTAGGCCTCCAAGAGATTTGTCTTATCCCAGCTTCCCAGAGAACAAACCACGCAGTGGGTCAAGGGCAGGTCCATGTACGTGAACTTGGGCTACGGTGCCCCCCATGGCCCACTCCCTTTGACACTGCCTGTGCTTCATCTCTGCCAAGATCAATAAAATGGAAATGTCATCTCTTCATCATCACGAAGGGGAGGTTGGTATTAAGTTTCAGCAGTCGATGTTTGCAGCGACAGAAATTGATACACATTCCTTGTGTTATTTCAAGGCTTGAAGCTGTTTGCAGCTGTGTCTTTATCAGAAATTCTTGCCTCTCTGCCTCTGTCAAAGGCTTTTAAATTACTTTATATTTGTAGCTTTTGAGCAGCTGCATCTCTGTGCTCATATCCTTTAATTTGTTGAAATGTAGCAACAGCATTGTGGCCAAGGTAGCATGCTTGAAAACATCTCCAACTACTCCTAAGAGGGGCTGAGTGTACGATGAAGTAGCTCATAAATATAGCACCAGCTCATTATTTTACTTATGAAAGTGTAGCCTAACCTGAACAGTTCTTAGTGTAAGATAGGACGAAGCATTGGCTTTTACAGGGCATCTCCATCTTCTCTCCCTAAATCATAGTCCTAGACTAAGTTTCAGACAAACTCCTATGCTCAACTCGTCTTTCTTGCTGCACAGGCAGCAAGTGCCTACTTGAAAAGCATTGGTCACCCAGTCTGGGGACAGCACTAGCACCAGGAGCCTCAGATAACCTGTACCTCAGCTGTAACCACAAGTAGCTATGAGGGGAAGAGAGAATCTTTGTTGGCATCTTGTGCACAGACCACCAGCTGAAACATGTTCACACAAAGCATTTAACAAAGAGGTGGGAATAACAAAAGCATATATATTAAAAAAAAAAAAAGGAAGGCTAAATTAGTTGAATAATTCACCACAAATTTATCAGTTAACATTTATGTTAACCTTCTAATATGTCAACTTGCTGAAGCTCTGGGACAATTAAAGTCGAATGAAAGCGAACCCCAAAAAGGCAAGAAAATGCACCTATGTAACTGTTGTAACTAACACACATGGATTGTTTCAGTAGAGGCTCTTTTTTTTTTTTTTTTTAATTTTTTCTCCCCACAATTTCCATTGCATTGAAGTTTTTGGCTATTGAGGGAAGTAATAATCCAAATCCTATCTCTATAGGAAAACTCACAACTAGGTCTTACTCAATTGTGAGTTTTCAACATTCATACCCTAATTCAGGAAACCACTTCGGGACACGATTAAGTGAAGACCATATTTACCTATTTTTTCTCTTCTGATGGGTCTGTGAAGAGCTGTAGCTGTTGCTTAGGCAGATACTCTCAAGAAGGGACTCAACTTGTATTTCAGGGTAACTGGAAATGTCACAAAATAGGTTTCAGATAACAAAACTTTCACAAATTTAGGGCACAGGACCACTTTATCAGAGTCTGAAATACCAAAATATTAAAGTATTTGGTACTTGGGGACATTATGCACAGTCTCCTTAAAAGTTCCCTCTCAATGAGGTTTGCTTAGCTGATGGCTGGGTGAAAAGCACGAGTAATCAAAATGTGGTTATTCTGGTGGTGCCCAGTG
Source organism: Tapera naevia (assembly GCA_033556795.1). Classification (NCBI taxonomy): domain Eukaryota; kingdom Metazoa; phylum Chordata; class Aves; order Cuculiformes; family Neomorphidae; genus Tapera; species Tapera naevia. Next base: position 2,107,936 of record JAUMJJ010000022.1, on the reverse strand, counting down.
AAGCTCTTTAACAAGTGTATAAATGTTAACAAATCTGGATGTGTTCTCATGGCCTGTGTCTCTCCTCTCTTCATAAACCTCCTGTTTCACTAAGGCCAGTGCATTGGCTAAGCAATGGAATTTGTAATCATTTGGGTCAATACCGCTGTATAGCCACTGCAACATTGTTTGAATAGTTAAAATACAGCATTATGAAACCAATGGAGAACACAATACTTTTTGAAGTTACCAGCTCAGTACTGCTTCCAGCAAGAAAAAGTACAATCAATGAATTGCGATTTTATCAACAAGACTTAACCTCAGTCATTGTCCCTAGCAGTGCTGAGGTTTTGAAGACCACATCGTGACCCCTCATTATGGCTTGGCTAAAGAGGCCTTGACTGAACCAGCAACCTCTGCTCAGGGATTTGTTTATCATCTGAGATGATTTTGTTTTCGCCATGACTGAATTCCCAGCGTGTATGTATCTTCTCTTTGTCTCTATCATTCACAACAGTCTCCATTTCTTGCTAATTTATAAACAGTGCAGTGAAATCAAATGAGACTCCCGTAGGCCTTTCTTTTTATTGTAAACATGGTAATGCTCAGTGAAAACATCGAGGTATTTCAGCTACTAAACCCAGCAGGAAAAAAAAATAGTTTTGGGGAGGTGATGGCAAGTCAAAACCAGGATTTGTTTAAAGTAGTGTCTAAAATACTTTGTTATTTTGTAAGCATCTGACATGTTGTTTTCCCTCCATTTTCTGACCATATCAAGATGGACATGTCAGGTAAGCCTCTCTCTGCACAATATATGCTAAATGTAAATGTTCTCCCTTTTGTGGGAAAAAGAAATGAAAGAGATAGTTGTTGAGACCTTGTTTCGCTATTTGGACATGTGGAAGATTATGATGAGAATCTCTTTCAGGTGCTCCAAAAAAACAATGGGATAAAAATGTGTTTAAACATTCTGCAGAGTTCTGCTCTGTCCTGCCATCAGATGGAAGAGCAAATCCAATTTTGTTAAAAATAAAATAAAAAAAAATTAATATATCTTCTCCTGGTGGAAATGAGTGACTGCTTCTTGCTTAAAAAGGCTAAAAAATAGGAATTAATTGCACTGAATACATAAATTTTGATAGAAATTATATCTGTTTCTAGATATGGGACATTACTCTTTATGATTTTTGTGATGTTGCTGAGCTACTGAGGTTATAACATACATTAAGAAGAGGCGCCAAGCTTTCTTTAATTAAAGGGTTGGCTATGCCCATGCCTTGCCTGCGATGAGTCAGTATCAATCGCTGTGTGTACCCAGTGCCTGTACATCTGAGAGGTTATAGACTGGCTGTCTTTCTCCTCACTTCATGAATCAGAAGCACATTTTTTGTAAAGTAGAGCAATGTGGCAGCAACACAATTGTTCTGCTGGGTGAATCCTTAAACAAAGAGAGATGGAGAGAACTGATAGACTATATTTAAAGTCTATAAAAAGTTAACAGCTTCTTCTCAATAATTATGTATCTATAAAAAAATAAAGATGATACAGGGCCAAAACTTAATGGTATTTATGTTAATGTGATACTGAACACTCAGAGGCTGCAGATATCTGCAAAATTGGGTCACATATAGCTTAGAAGGTTTACGTTGTATATTCCATTCAGCACGTGCCTGTTCAAATAAGTTTTTTGCGTGTAAAGTGAGCAAGTCACCTCTAGTATTGAACAGCTTCTGTGCATGCTGCCTGTGCTTCCATGAAATGAAGGAGGACTGGAAACCTCACATTTGTTGCTGGTCGATGCCCATTTGTTTAACATTCAAGTAAGGATGAATCCCCTGGATCCATATCGTTATATTTGCCTTTGTTCACATGAAGTCTAGTTGCCTACTTAGGATGGGAATAAATGAAAGCAAGACCTTAATTCTAGATGACACCAATTCATTGTTGCTTTATACTGGTTTTGCAGCATGTTGGTTTCTCTGGGCTTTTCTGCCCTGCCGTCACTCTGAGTGAGAACTTCTGTGTCTGTGTACTTAAGGGAATCCCAAAAGTAATCTCTGCAGAGATCACAGTGAAGGAGCATTGTGAGATGAGGGGATAATAATACAAAGACCTTTGGGAATCAAGAGAAATACGATCCTCCTATTTTTTTAACTGAAAATTCTCGTCATCATTTCCTTGATACTTCTATGAAAAATTCAAAGTTTTATCGGGTATTAAAATGACAAATTGGCTGATTTTGTCTGTTATTATAAATATGGAGCACTATTTGCTTGTCAGGCTGCTTCATAATTAGCAGCGGTCTAGGTAGTATCAAGACAAGAGATCATCAGATCAAGTTTCATGTTTATTCCACAGCCAGCATCTTCCTTTTTGCTAATGAAAGTGTCTCCCAGGGACTGGCATATCTGAGTGTAGCAGCTATGTAACATCACTCTTTGAGCTTCACTTCCATCTCAACTCTCAATCCCATTTGGTTTTTGATCGCATACTGTATTTGTAAATGTATCCTGTTATCAAACACGTTTTCAATAGTGCTTCTCAAGGCACAATGAACCAATCTATTTTCTAGCGTGTTTTTGGGGTGTGTGTTTATACTATTCTGGAGTGTGGTCAGCTTTGCTGTTTTGTATCGGAAGGGTATGTGCATTCATGAAGGCATAAAAGACTGACAAGGTCTTAGTAGCTCACAGTTTGCCTTATGTTTCTTCCCAAGGCTGAAAGATTTTTGCTAGGGAAACTACACTGTCTTTGAAAAGTCATGATTTAATGAGGAAAAGAACTGCAGACAATGCAAAGTTGGAAACAGGATTTCTTAAGAGATTTCATGCTTTCATTTGCTAAAATACTCCCTATAGAAAATCTCCTCACCTTATGTTTTCCCAGTCTAGCCTTCATACTGTTGTTATGACTATTTCTGCATAGCATGAAGAAACTAGTGATTTGGTATAAGCAGTAAGATCACAGGACTTTTGATATTAGAATACTGGATCAGTTGTCATGTCATGACATACATATTCATAACCTAGCAGGCCTTGTAGTCGATTTATGCATAAGGGACTAATAAGAAAAAAGTTGATTTATGATGATCTCAAAAACATGGTCTCCCAAGATGTATTCTACAGCTTTGAGACCTACAGTTTAGGCTCTATTAATTTTACAGTGCTGTCTGGAAGTATCCATCTGTTTAAAGGTTAACTGTCTTTACACTTTTGAAATGGGTAGTTCTGTTTTGGTTCTTGCTTTGTTCATGCCACTGATGTATAAATTATTAAATATATCACCACACAAAAAGACTGAAACTGGTTGCTGGATTACAACATCTACTTATTTGAAACTTTCCACCAAAACTTTTGATATTATCTTAAATACTCCCTGTCAAATGCTAGGAGGAGGGGAATTGTTGAATCCAATGGCATGTGTTGTGTAAATCAATGAAATTTCTGCAAGAAAACACCATTATTACTACACAGATGTCGCCATGTGCCCAGAGGAGCATATCAGACAAAGCCTTCAGCACAGCATAAGTGAGAGAGATGATGTGATCTTGAGTTTGACAAAGAGATACAGAAAAGATCCAAAGAATTTGACATTTCATTTTTTTGAGTAATCAGACAAGTTATAATTTTTTTTCCCTGTAGTAGTGTTGCTGTCAGGGCAACTGTGTTGATCTTGCTTGTTTGGAAACTGGAAACTGGGAAGAAGTGAGGATGGAGCTGTGATGTTCATGGGGCGGCTCTGAGTCCACACACCTCCCTATAGGCACCCATCATGCCTTGCTCAAGGGTCCAACTGTTGTCTGGAGTGAACAGCAGTATGGAAAATGACTTTGAGTTCCATGGTTACACTCACACAGCCTGTTGCTGCATGAATACAGGTTGGCACTTGTTCACAAAAAATAATCTATCGGTGACTAACACAAAATTCTCCTTCGTCTCTTCTACAGAGTGTTCTTCTGCCAGTTCTGTTGAGCAGCTGCGCAGTCATTTCCCTTTTTAGCATATGATCATTTGAAAAGCCAATTAAAGAGCATACACCTTACAAGGAGGAGTGTCTGAAATTTCACAGAATTTTATGTTTCATGCACATGTGTGGATTTCTGTACTGCAGGTTCTTGTTGTCAATGCTGTCTAAGCAGGTTGATCCATTGTGGTAGGTACCTATCAGGGTCTTGGTAACTGTTGGGTAGTGACAGTCTTGTTGAAGTTATGATGTCTTATCTTGTGTCTGTGTATATTTGTTTGTCCAAAGTCTTGCAGATAGATAAGAGTTTTTTCTGCAGAAAAAAGCTTTAAAAAAAATCCTGCTATTAATTTTCTAAGTTGATTCTGGACTCTCAATTAACTTTGGCTACAGCATACAAGCTTCAGCAGAAACTTCCTTTCTCAAAGCACAGGAGACCTATCCTTACATTCCCTGGTGCATTTGGACAGATACTAACCCAGGAGAGTAATTCTGCTTGTCTTTCTTGCTGGATCAGCGAAAGCAGAAGTATTGCCTGTGCAGTATCCATTTCTTATATGTAGAATGAGTAGCTCAGCTTTAGCATAGTTCTGAGAGAAGACTCTTTCACAGAAAAAAAATATATATTCCAGTATTGTTCCATCCCACAGCCTGAGAAACTCTGCATGAGCATTCATCATCTGATGATAGTCAGACATGGATGAAGAAGTTTGTTACATAGACTGATAAATGTTCAGTTAACTACTGTTTCCAGAAAGTCATATTCAGAGGTTCATACACTTAATATTCGGATACTTGGCATTTGCATGTGCGAAATTGGAGAAATTCCCAAGAGAATAGTGAATAAATACCTTATAATCTGGTCAATTAACTTCACTGGAGAGGTCAGCTCTAGAAATACTAGAAAATAGCATTTTGCCCATGTGTAATATGTTTTTCCTTAATTTAAAACTGAAAATGGACAGGCTTTTTCAAAGAATGTTCAATTGTTAATCTGGATGATTTTAGCTTGTGTTGGAAATTGAAGTTCTCAGATTTGAAGATCTTGCATTTACAATGTAAAGTTGAAAATTTCTACATAAAAAGACACTTTAGGTGAAATAATTTATTTAAATGAACTCCTAATTTTCCAGTGAAAGCCCAATTATGTTGAAAATTTTTAACCATTTTCTCAAGAGTAGAATCCTCAAGAGAAATGAAATATAGCTGGTATATTCTAACAGAATCATAAAACCCCTCCAAAGTTAGGGAACGCCTCAACTCTTCACCTAATTTGCTTCTCATAGTATGCAATGCTATAGACAGAAAAAAAAAGATAATGGTTTAAATGATCTTAATGAAGAGCTTAAATTATTATTATCAATATATTTTAAACAAGAATTGATTTCCAAACCACGGGCAAATAATTGTTTCAGTATAACTTCTAAAGTGTGACTTTTGCCTGAACCAGCCATGTGATTTATTCTGAATTAATATTTCTTTTATCTAGTACTCAGAGATTTCTGTTAGCAACAAGTTTGTGTTCTGCCAAGGGATGTATGGATACAGAATTTAGCAAGAGACCTCATGTAGAAGGGCATGTCATCTGAAGAAACCCGTCTCGAAAGCCTTCCTTGAGACCATACTTCTTCCTAGAAGATTTCTAAAACACTCTCAAATATTTTTTTTTGGAGAAAATAACATATTTTTTGAAGGAAGGCAAAATTTGTAATTTCAGTTTTATCAAACATGGCATGTTATATATTGTGCTTGCTAATGGATAATATCCATAAGTGTAAAATGTCAGTCTAGAAATTACATATTTCTTCTTGAAGTGCTGTGGTCTGCGAGCAGACAGGGTTTTGTATTTTAAGCAAGAGGTGAGTCAGTGAGATACTATTGTAGGAGGTAATTACGAAAGACAAACCTCATGGCTGTGATTGCAGGAACTGTTGTGATGAATACAGGTAAAACTTGCAAGTCTGAAAAAACCCAAAGCATTTATTCAACAGCTTTCTGTGGCCACGATATAATTGAAAAGGATACTGAGATCTCATTACTGCTGAAAAGGTCTCCTTACTATGCAGAGATATAGACATAAACCAGTAAGGGAGAGCTGAATATTAAAAACATTGACTTGTTTCTTTGGCTCTTGATTAGTCTAAGGATGAGGAAGATCTGCACACCCATCTGGCAATCTCTTGTAAATATTGACTTCTGCAGAGCAATGCCATCCTGCCAGCTCACAGCGGTGCCTTCCTTTCTTACTGCCAGATTGTGGCATTTCAGATGATAGCCCTGCACACACCAAGTTTCATCATTCCTTTATAAAATACTAGATAATTTACACATAGCTCAGTTGCCTAAACCAAGGTATCCAGGGCTGTCTGAGACACCATGGGTATCCTGCTAATCCTTCAACTGCTGGGCCTGGTACTGTCTGGGTCTCACATTGATCTCTTGCCATATCTCCCAGTTTACCACGTGGATGTTTAGTGCAGGAGCTACTTATGCCTGAGCAACTAAAAGGTGCTCTTTGTGTCTCTGTGTCTGAAAGCACAGCTGCCACCCAATGGTACAGCCATAGGCAGTCAGCAACACACCAACTTTGGCATGGGAGCCCCCCAAGAAACTTAGATGAGTTGCAGTAAATGTCGTTGCGGTATCATCTTGATAGAAATACCCCCAAAACCTAAAGGAATTCAGGATAAATAGTGATAGCTTCCATGCCACTGGTAAATACTTGGAGTTCTCCTTTAATGATGTGAGTAGCTGAAGTGTTTTGCAGAATGAGATCCTTCAGAGATTAATCTGTCCTTAATCGGTCCCACTAAAAGAGCAGAAATCTGAAAAGAGACGCTAAAGGCAAACAGACCATCAGCTTCCCTAGCAGGTAAAGCAGTGCTGTGAGCACAAATGGAAACTGCAGGAGACAGGGGGGAAGAGATGGATGCACTTACAGCAAAGTGAAAAGCCTTGCTTACCGTTCCCATGATCTGTTGGGGGTCAAAGTGGAAGGTCTGTTGAGCTCTAAGGTCCATACCCTACTGCGAGAAATGCAGATTTAAAGCACATGGCCCCAAGCGCAACTTTTGAAATTGTAAGCAAGAAGCGGAATTTCGAAAACAATAACCATACTCAGCCCAGATAGGCTGCTTATGTGGGAGGGGATGTGCAGAGACTGAGGGACAATTTTGTGTCTAATGTCAAGAAACACATCAAAGCTATTTCTTCTGTTCCTGGACTCCAGAAAGTGCTTGTGAAAGAGCGAGGATGCCAGGCTGTGCTTGTAGTGTGGTTCTCACTGGGCTGCTGTGGAACTGCCCATGAGGATGGAGGGCTGGAAAAAAAATCATGATGAAGCACGTGACATTAACTTTGAAACTGGTCCTTATGACTTATATCCTTTCCTGCTTTCGGATAATGCCTGTAAAACATGCCATGCTAATAACAATTTTGTTTGTCTGAGAAGTACTTGGAATTAGAGCTGCGAGAATCAGCAAACAGCACCAGTGACTGTGAGCCATATCCTATCTGCCCCAGATGCCTGGCTTGAGCTTTACTTACCATTACTTCATTTGTCTGCCTATGTAGAGGCCTGGGGAGCAGCAGGTCACCTGAAGTGCTCGCTGCTGTCCCAAATTTGGATGCGGCAGCTGTGATGGTACCAGTTAACTCCCAGCAGTAGACAGTCTGAACATGGCCCCCAGCACTAGCAGCACAAAACAGCCTGCTGATTCTGCTACCTCTGCTCTCAAGATGCTCATGCAGCATTTTGAGTCCAAGTACACGTAGGCAGTACTTTGATACTAGTCGGGAATAAACCAGCATAGGCTTGACTGAAGCCTTATTCTATCACTCTTTCAGTTACTTTACAAAAACCTCTTAATAGCTGACGTGCTAAATCTGGTTAGACTTGCTGTTAGGAAAAAGTTCTTCACTGAAAGAGTGATTGGCCATTGGAATGCGCTGCCCAGGGAGGTGGTGGAATCGCAGACCCTGGAAGTGTTTAAGGGGAGACTGGATGAGGCACTGAGTGCCATGGTTTAGATGATGGGTTGGTGTTAGTGTGGGTGTTGTTGTTAGTGTTGGGTTATAGGTTGGACTTGATGATCTCAGAGGTCCTTTCCAACCTTGTGATACTGTGATACTGTGGTAGTCAAAATAAGTTTGAGTTTGGGCAAAAAAAGGCATTAGGAAGAAACTGAGAAAACATGGAATTTTACCACTGAAGCAGTTGGCAGCTGATTTTCATGATCCCATTTACTAACGATATCACTAGGGGTAGTGACCTGCCTGAGGATGTTTTTCCAGTCCTTCCACCTTCCCCCTACTCCTACTCCCTCTTTCTGTTAAGAAAAGAAGATGTTTTCTCACTGGATATTGGTGCAAAACCTTTCCAGCAGTCCTCAGAACTTGCAAGGCATTTTTTATGTTAAGTGCCAGGTGGCGAAATAAAAAAAGACAAGCGCATAGAGACTTTTTGTTACTGTGATTAATTTTCACGTTCTTGCAACTTCTGATCCTGGCTGCATCCCGATGTGGAAGATTCAGCATTTAAATAGCATTCATGGGTTATTATTGATCAGGGGGGTTTGGGGGAAGTGCATTTATTCCTCCTGGATTACTCCTTCTCCTGCTTTGTAATTATTTGTTTCCACTTGTAGTGGGTTTTGTTATTTAGTGTTTAAAACTAGTTTAATTAATCTGCTCTGTTGTTGTTGTTTTGAAAATGTGACAGACACTCATGAGATAGATAATGGATTGATAAAGAACACTTGAGGGGACCCTGGAGTGCTCATCATTTGCTAGGTAGGGTATGTTAAACATAATACTGGTAAGATCAAGCCCTCCAGGACAAAAAATGAAAGAGACATTTAATTGGAACACTTAGCAATCACAAAACCAAGACAGAGGTTAAATTGTTTTGAGCAAGAGAAATTAATACATTAAAGGTTACATTTCCAACTGTGAGGCTGCAGAGCCAGGCTCTTATGCAGTGTCAGAATTACATAAGGCAGAAGAAATGGCTCTGAAATGATTGTGGAATCATTAACAAAAGCCAAGGCAGAGTAAGACATTTCCCAGCAGGAGGGTGTGAAGAAGAATAAAGACATGGAGAGAGCTCATTAAGAATGAATTGCAGACCATAAACATTTGAAACCACTAAGTGTGGAGTTCTATCTGTTATCTAATGACTCAGAAATTATAAAACTAGCAATGACTTTCAGAAAAGGAGTTGACTTTGCAGGAGGTTGTTTGCCATTATGAAAAAAAGGTAATTTTTTTTTCTAGTTGGGGAAAAAAATAAAAATCCTTCATCTTTGTAAATCAGCACAATTTAAGCAACTTCAGCTATACCCCAGAGAGATTTCCTTCTGTATAATTACACATTGTCTCAGATTTAGTAACAAGGATGTTGAAATGGAGGAACTGCATAGAGGATGAAGGAAGAGACAAGAGGTTCATTTCTTACCGTCTGACTGCAAATGATTAACCTCGTCATCTTTGAAAAGATCTAGCAAGTGCTGAGATCTCCCTAATTAGTGGGAATTTCATTTTCTTCATTTTGATTAAGGTCTAGACCAGTCTTTGCCTGATAAACAAATGATAAGAAACAAGGGTGAATTAAATGCACTGACCAAACTCTGTCCATTTAGTTTATATGATGCAGCCCCAGCAGATCTACACAAAGCACAGAAGAAGGCACAAGAAGTTTGTTTTTCAGTAACGATACATATGACACAACCATTGTACCAAGTTATTAGGACATTCCTTCCATCTCCCAAAATAGTATGGATTGTTTTCCTATTTATACTGGAGAGGTTTCCAAACTAAGCATTCTATAGGATGGGTTGAGGGAGGAACAGGACAAAAGCAAACAAGCAGGTTTAGAGAGTGGCATGAAAGAAAGCCCCATGGGGGAAAGAAGGTGAAGGATTGGGGAGAAGGAATGTAAGGAAAATGGGCATTATAGGTTGCTGACAGGTTATGGAAATGGTACAAAAGGAGATCATTTTGTTCTACCTTAAAATCATTCAGATTTTATTTTTTCTCCTGATATGGATATTTTTCATCATGAAATAAAACATTCTTAGTTAAACAAAACATTTAATTATCAGTATCTTTGCTTTTTAATAATGCCCTGTTTAAGATCTGGTCCATTCTGAAATAAAAGGTACCTTCAAGAGGTGCTTGTCTTTCCTTAGTTGTTAAGATTCAAAAGAAATTAAGGTAAAATTTTAATAAACGATGTTTTAAAAAAAAAGTGGTGAGGAGCACACATTCATCCACATTATGAATTCATGAGTGCCATGGTCACCTTAAATTTGTATTTGGGGGCAAATAAAACTGGGTACCCAATGTACCATCCTGCTAGGGTGTGAAAAAAGAGGACGACAGGTGCTGGAAGAAGGCAGGCAGGGAAGGTGGGACGACTGCAGAAAGGTCAACAGTAGAATTAGCTTCCATGCTGTAGGCACAAGATTTTCTCTTCTGCGGTAGATGCAGAGGTAGCTAAGTGCACGCAAGGTCCATTTAATGGATCCGGTTTAGAAAATTGTCTGCTGCTTCCTAACCAGAATTTATTTTGATGGTTGAATGACTTACGGTTCCAATTAAAAACAGCTAGATCTCTAACTCGGAGGCTGTGGCTATAGAAAATAGGTCGCCTATGCATGGTTTTAATTTGTGCTTGTATTTAAAAAGTATACACTTCTGAACCAGAGGCAGAGCTGCAAATAATTCAGGGGAGCTGAATTTACCCACTTTGCAGGCTGGGCAAGCTGGCTTTTTGCTCTCTCCTCCAAGAGGGGAACTGACCCACCACTGCCTGCACCCGCAACTGTGAGTATGCTCGAAGCTGGAAGTGACATTGAAACATCAATCACAGTCCTGCTGCGTGTCAGACCAGACGGGAAATACCCTGTCTGCAGCAAGGACCTGGCACAGGGATTTTGCTGCCGGAAAGAGTGCTCCCCATGTCATTCCAAGTCACTCGTGTGGTGAAATGTTAGTAGACTTCGCTCCCCTTGGCAAGTACCGCATCCACTTCTGTCATTAGAGAGACAGCCCCTCTTGCAGTGACACGGGGAAAAAAAAAAGCAAGGAGGAATTATATTAGTTTAAAATAGAGGCAAATGTGGGATAAATTCAGTCCCCTCTGAAAGGACCACTCCTCTACTTTTTCCAGGAGACACGGCAAATTAAAATCAACGGTCCTGGAAATGACTGGGACATAGTGAAGGAAGGTGTGCAAGTAAAATGGCAACAAAAGCATATGTCCTTTCTGGCATTGTCCGTCAGCATGAAATAATCCCGTGGAAGTATTCAAAAGCCATGTGTTGTAAGGAGATCTATGTTAAGATCACAAAATTCGGCTTGTCATTCAGACTTCAGAGGGGAGCTCTTTTGTGAACAGAGAAGGAAAAGGTCTGGAATTCATAAGAATAGAAGGAAAAAGAAAAATAAAGACCCTGAAATTTCTCTAATAAATAACCAGGTTTGAACAGTTCCAGCAGGCAGACCAGAATTGACAGTCATATGTAACATATCACTCAGGATACCATGAGGCATTTCCCTCCTGCTGCTGTTTGAGGATCTCTGGATGCTGCAGGAAGAGGTTTACTGTGGTGCAGATTTGCTGCAGAGTGTGCAGCGTGCTGCAATAACAGAGATATTTCTGACGGCCCTCTCTGCAATACCATGTACTGTACGTACTTAGCTGAAATCAATGGGACATGTAAATGAGAATAGGCAGAATCCCTTCTACAGTGAGGAACAAAGCATCTGTGCTATCCTAAGCAAATAAAAGGATCAGCTCGTGCAGGATACACAAAGAGCTGTGACCGCACTGTACCGTGAGGGGGTCTGTTGTGAAGTTGAATATGTGTAATTTCCTAGTGCTTTGGCCAGGATGAGGGTAACTAAATACAAAGCAAGCAAGATCTTTGCATGCTTCTAGCAGCGAATATTGAGGAAAAGACATAAAACAGAGGTTTGATGAAAACATTTGTGAAAGGGAAGCAAAATCTTTAACAGGAGGGAAGAAAAGAAAGGTTGCATATATATAACTACTGAATAAACAAATTATATGTTGAGTCGAAATGATTAATTGCCCTGAAGAAATATATGGAAGAGGCCAAACTGGAGAGAAAAGAAAAAGCATATTTCAAGGACAAGACAAAACCAGACCCTAAAAGAGCCACGGTTTTCAGAAATCCCTCCCTTGAAATAAATGTCCTTCTAAACACCCACACGCCCCTGACTAAACAGAATTCAAATAATAAAATAAAGCAAAAAAACAGTGACTTAAGGGGGAGAGGAGGGTACAGAAGGGGGAGAGAGGGAAGAAATACACCAGATAAAGAGAAAATATACAGTGTAATATTTCATCTGCTGATATACCACAGTGAAACATAAACTAATCCTCATTCATATGGGAATATTCACTCAGAATTTACTTGTGGCTTTGGTACTTTTTTTTGACTGGTAAGATTTCAGGTCTTCTGGAAGACCTGGAAAATTTGAAAACACAAATATAGGTAAGAATTAAGCATATCAATTCATTGTTGTGTTGCCAGTTCCTCCCTCTCCCTTAAAAAAAAAATCCCACACCTTGCATACTGCATACCATTGTGTATGTATATAATAAAATAAATATGTTTAATGTAGTCTTACAGCTAGGGGTCATGTGGATATACTTATATACATTCACATACAATACCCATTGCTCAGTTAAGTACAAGGGGAAAAAAAATATAAAAGATTTTCTTTGAAGACCAAAAGTCAGACCTAAGGTAACAAAAGTAAAGTGTAATTTACCCTGTAGTTAAAAACCAAAGGAGTCTTTTTACTAGGGGGCTGCTGGTTCTATTCATGCCATTCCAGAAGAATATAAAAGAGACGCTTTGGGATTTTGAAGTAAAAATTCACAACAGTATGTCTTTACTTTTTTTTCCCCTTCAACCAAGACATCTTTTGCTGGAGTCCTTTATCTAGAGCTTTGTATACATATTTTTAATCCTATACAAAAATGATAGGATGTCAAGAAGGATCTATAATAACACCATTTTTTTTATTTCACTTCAAAGACTTGGCAATTTCTGATCCATGTGACATTCACACTCCTTCAGGGTCAAACAACATCTTGCAGCCTTCATAAAATGATTAAATATTTTAAACAGCTCCTGCTTATACCTCCATCGCCCCTCGAGACTGATACTGTTATCGTTTTTGTCAAAGCCAGTTTCCATCCGCATTTGTCATTCCTGCTTGCATTTATGAGTTATCAATCGCCACGTCAAAATGCAAAATAACTGATGTTCTCTGGGCGGGATTGGATGGTCTATCTGGGGCTTTTAATCAATGCTGATTTTTATTTTCCATACCCATACATAAATCTTTACCATTCTGGGCCACATATAATGCGTTTGTACAAAATGCAGTGACAGAAGCAGTAGTTATATTATCAAACATTATACCTCGGGGCTAACTGAGTATCAAGGGCTTTCAAAAGGGAACATTGGGAATTACTGTGCAGGAGAGATGACTGCAGGAGAGAATATAAGGGATTGGTTGTTGCCATTTATAAATCAACATCATGCAAGCTAATCCTTCTCACTTAAATGCAGCCCAAATACTTTTCCTGATACTCTGGAACTCAGCTCTATCTATTTTTTTTTAAAGCTTGCATAATGCACACGAACAATAGTTATATGCATTTTCTTATTTCTTGAACTTTTCCCTAGGGATGTATATAGAAACTGCGCTGCTATGTTGGTTTTTCCTCCCCAAGTCCTACAAGCCAGTAAATATCCTCCTTTTAATCATACCTGAATTATTAGAACTCTCTCCACCCCCATTTTTTTTTGCCTCAGCCACTATAATAAAAGGGAATATGTTTCATTCATTAAAAAGGTTATATCTGTCTCTTTTATTCAATGAAGATTGTAGCCAGCTATAGAAATACCTCGAAGTCCATGGCAAACAGGCTCCAAGGGCTAGGTCAGAGACAGTTTGGAGTCAGGACTGCAGAGAAGCAGAGCTGCTGGACTTGCTGGGAAAACTGGGCACTAGTGCAAGTAAACAAAGGCAAGAGGAAATCTCTCACCTCCTTTGTAGGGACACCTGTGTGCGATGTGCGATGGAAGTCCAGTTACCACACTCCTTGCCAACAGGAACTCTCTTCTAGCTGGGAAATTGTCGATAATGTTAATAATGGCAATAATTATTTTTACCAGTCTTGAACCAAACTGCTTGGGATTTCTGTGAGCGAGACATGCTTTCAGGCTCAAGGGTAGAAAGTTGGGGGATGTAAACTGTGAAGTTCTTTATTCTTGCTTTCAGTGCTGGGAGGGTTGAACTGAAGTCTTGATAAGATCTGTGAGATAAGGGACTGTAAGTGGTGAGCAGCCTCTTTTCCTCTTCTTTTGTAACTAAGCTTTCTGCCATGGGACCAAAACCTTTTTATCAAGTTTTCAGCAAAACATTTTTCTGAATAATCCACTTCTGTTATGTGATTTCCCCTATTGTGTACACAGGCTTAGAAAAAACATGTTTATAAGCCTTTTTTTCTGAACTGCTAAAGGACATACACTGTGGGTATCTCCCGAAGGAAGGGTACCAAATTTCTCTCCATTACAGGCTAATATGTTTTATTCCTCATTAAGTAGGACAAACAGGAGAGTCTTTGAATTGCAGCCCTACTATCTCAAGGGTCAAACCACAGTGTTTGCACTATGGCAAAGTAACCTTCATCATCCATTCCTGCTCTGTGTCAGGGTCAAAGTGGCAGGTGTAATGCAAAAATTAGGTTAAGGTGACTAGAAGAGAGGTCTCTGACAACCCTTTGGGAATCCCGAATTGTCAGCCACCCTTTTCCAACCTCTGTGAAACTTTTCCAATGAAAAAACAGAGTACTGTAACATGCCGAAGAGTAAGAAGCACCAAAGTAAGAACATGATTTAAAGTTTATTCTGTTAAACTTTCTGAATAACTATGCAAACTCTAGAATCACCCAGCTGAAGTGTTCTAGTTCCCCTGATTCTGCTCTTCAAGTATAGGTGAAATATTACTGACCTTAACCCCCTTCTGCCTTCAGCACGGATGCAAAGCTCTCTTGGCCACCACCCGAGGCTGGATTTGAAGACCTGGGGTTGGATGGGTGTAGCACTCCTGTCTGGCATCATGACGGAAGTGCTAAAATGGAAAGGTAGCAGCAACCAAAAACCTTATATTTGCAAAGTCATCTGTCATCACAAATATTTCCCTGAGTGTTTGGAGAGAAGAAACCTTGAATGAAGACTAAAATATGGTTTGAGGACTAGTTTAAATAGCTATGTGTTGAACAAAATTGAGTGACATATGGGTGTTTTAATTGAGAGAGGACAGCTTATCTTTCTGTAAGCTTCAAGAGGAATCCTTACTGGTATCATCCTTCAGCTTTAATGAAAGAAGCTCCCTCTGATAATGATACAACAGCATTCACTGCTTCAGTCAGGTTTTAGACCCCCATACAGCAAATCATCAGAATGTTGACTTGCCTACCTTTGCCATCCTAAAGAACCAATGCATTTTGCACCTTGTGACTGTCACTTTGAAGCTGACTTCAGACATGGGAGTGCTTGTATTTGTTTAACTGAGGTGAGTTTTGGTAAAAATACACTTTAATACTTTTCCAAGGCAGGACCCAGATCATTGCACACTTATTAACAATGTGGAAAGGCTGCTGTAAAACTGAATGTTGCTCAGTGTGGGTGAAACAGCCTTACTGATCCAGTATTGCACCTAGGACTAGAGTTTTGACAGCCTTTTCTCTTTATATCTGCTCTATAACTTAGTGTGCAGGCAATTTCCAGTATGAGGCCTAGGAGACCTGGAACAGCAGGCTTTCTGATGATGTCTGTTCTGGGAAAATCCTCTGGCTGGTGGGCCTGCAGCCCTAAAAGGGTTTTCTGCAGATGAACTGAGTCGAAGTCCCTGTCCAAGGCTGTTGGCCAGTCAAGATCTAGGAGATACTGCATTCCAGGTCTAGACTTTTCCCTTCATCCTTCCTATTCATGACTTCATAAAGCGGCAAAACAACTTTGCCAGATCACCAATAGTGCCACGTTAGCAGAAATATCTCCTTTTATAGGTGGTGAGAGAGGAGGCATCCTGCTCAGTGTGTGTCCAGTGGTGCCTCTGAAATTGTTGTACATGTGAGGGGGAACTCAGGAGAAGGCCCTTGCTCCAGGAAGGGATGGGAAAGGCTTTGCTTTGTGCTGGTCTTGATCTCTCAACTCAATGTCCATTTGTACCCATTATATGGCTCTTTTTGTGTCATTCATCCTCTCTCTAGCTCTGTGTTCAGACAAAGAGCTTGAAAGGAAAAATCCCCACTTAGGACCCAAATCTAGTGCCTGAAGTAATTCTGAATAAGACTTTGTGACTCATGAAGCCTTGCTGAAGTCAATGGAATAATTTGTATAATACAACTACTTGGTATGAGTAAGAATACTGGAATTCACACTCTACTATTTTGCTTGGATCATCACGGTCTTGTACACTTCCTTGACCTGAGTAGTCAGCCTTCATTTTTAAGTTCAGATTCTCTGCAGATGCAGTTAAATTCTCTTGGTTCTCCTGTTTCTGCTGATGACTGGGATCATCAACGTTTTGGATCTTATTTGGTTTGTAATGTATTTTATCTGGCAGATCTGTCTCCTGTTCTTTTCTGTGGCTTGCCCGGATGAGTGGGAGGTTCTCTTAATCCTGGCATGTAAAATTATTTTTTTTTGAACTTCTCCTTTTGGCTTCCCATCCTCTACAGCGGAAGTCACATTAAACTCACTTTAAATAGCTTCTCTTAGTTTTGTCCTTCAAAAAAGATGGATAGTTTTGAATAGTTTTCATAATAAAGTGCATTTTCTTCCCCCTAGGATTCTGAGTAGCAAATTTCCATCTGTGTCAGAGACCAGTGATGATGCTAGGTTTCTGGGACACTTTATAAAATTCAAGCAAAGATTTCACTAATCATCTTTATATCTGTCTATGGGACTCGCTTTTCAGTCACCAATCAACAGATGTTACCTAATGCTTAGATTTTGGGTTTTTTAATACTTAACAAACATCAGCGTCCAATGGAAAAATAATATTGATCTTCTCCACTACCTCTCTTTCTTCTAGATTCATCTATGAGAAAATTAGTGGGAACTATACCTCACAGTTCTGCATGTGGAGTCAACTTTATTTTTCCATGTGCATGGTTCATGGGTGCGAAAGACATGAATTGTCAAACTAAAGCCATTGTGCTTCATTATCACTGCTCAAATTAAACATGAAGATAAAAATTCCGGGATTTGTCAGTCAAACCATCTCTAGGAAAATATTCCAGCACTGAATTTGCATACAGGCTCTTACAAAGACAAAAATAAATTGACTTTAAAACATATAATCATAGAATCATTTGGTTGGAAAAGACCTCTAGGATCATCAAGTTCAGCCGTACCTGTCCCCTTACTAAACCATGTCCCTGAGAAACTCATCTACCCACCTTTTAAACACCTCCAGGGATGGTGACCCAACCACCTCCCTGGTCAGTTGTTCCAATACCCGACCCCCCTTTCAGTGAATAAATTTTTCCTGATGTCCAATCTGAACCTTCCCTGGTGCAACTTATGGCCATTTCCTCTCATCCTATCACTTGTCACTTGCAAGAAGAGACCAGCACCCACCTCATCACAATCTCCTTTCAGGTAGTTGGTCTCCCCTTAGCCTCTTCTTCTCTAGGCTAAACTACCCTGCTTCCCTCAACCGCTCTTCTTAGGATATGCGTCATTCTCTTCGCCACCTTGGCCACTCCTTAAAGGATGAGGGTCAAAACTTCAAGGAAGTATTGTCAGAATGAAATGAAATTTCATAAAAGAACATGCTTTGTTCATACTTCTGACTTAAATAGTACTAAAGATGTTCCATTTATTTAGATTCACTAGTTTCAACTGAAGTTAGAAACTTCATAGCTAGATTACCAGCAATTCACAATTTGGCTAAAATGTGTAAAATGAGAAAGTTTCTCTCTGTCAAAGAAAATAATCTGTCTTGGGTCATTTAGTAGTAGCTGTAAGTATAGGCATGTTATCAATATCTAATCTGAATAGTTGTTGTCAGAGGACACAGTACTTAAAGTGCTGAGCTTTCAGATCCCGCTCCCCACTTCAGTTTAACGCCTCCAAACTTCACTGATTAGGATCCACACTTTAAAGGCAAACCCTGTCCCCCCACCCTGCACCTGGCATCCTGCTTTTCCAGTGATACATACTTGTACATTAACACTAGAGACTTTGATCAAGGGACTTTGATTGTATTTCACCATCACTTCTCTGGGAAAGAAACAAGCCTTGAACCAGGGTGTTGGTCCTCCATGCCACAGCTGTCCGAGCTGCATAATGTCCTCCCTGCTTTTGCACAGGAAGGGCTCTGCTGGTGGCATTTGGTGTTTGATGTTGTCAGGTTCATGAAGAAAATTAGTAAACCTCACATGTCTTATTAATTCAGGAATAAATAACAGGGTCTCTAGAGACTACACTGTGGCCAGAATTATGATTCTGTGTTCAGCATTTTGGGGCTTTTCAGCTTCATAATGAGATAGAGGACAGTTAAATAGCCCCAGCAGTACAATGAAGGGTCTCTCGACTCATTCTGCTATGTAACTGAAAGGAGTGGTATGAATAAACCACTAAACCTACATTATACAAGTCTTAGTGGGAGAGGGAAAGAGAACACTGGTGCTAACCTGGTTTTCTGAAGAGGTCTTGGCTCAGATGCTTCATTCATTTGCTTTTAAAATATAGTATACTTGCAAAGTAAGCCTAGTAACACAATATCAGAATTATCTACTTTACTCCAGAATATGAAAGGTATTTTCTGAATTGAAGGATGCAATTGTGAATTGAGAGGTAGATTGATTTACTTTTCTCTGCTTATTCTTATTATGCAGTTCCCCCCCGCAAAATCCCTTCTTTAACTTTAAAATAGCTTTACTTGCAATCAAAATAACAGATTTGTAAGTAGAATGATTCAAATAAATGACAAAAATATAATTTCACTTAGTTCAATCCATGTAAGTGAAAACAAAGTTAAAGCGAATTTTGGTACTGTGGCAAAACTCATTTTTGTTTCAGTGGGGTCAGGATTGCACATGTAGATTCATATCCTCTGATGAGATGAAATGTCATAGCACTATTAATTTATTTTTTTTTTTTTATGTAAAAATATCATCATCTGATGTTCTGGTCCTAAGCATCTGAAGGCAAACTTGCATAAAGCTGGTCTGAGTGCAGGAGAGACATAACAAGGCAGATTATTTAGAACACACCTCCTTTTGCAGGAAAAGGGGTTACCAACATCACATTCCTGGGCAGAATTTACTGGGGAAATATTGGCTACATATAATTCGTGACAATTACAGTTAATTTTGCTTGAAAGTGTCAGAATCGGCACGTAGAAAGGCACAAGGACCTTACCAAGATATACAAATGTTTAAGTGAAGAAATATGTTACTGTTAAAAACCAAGGTCCAAACATCTTAAAACTTTAAATATGAAAAATGGAGAGTGTAAAAAAGTAATATGGGAGAACTGCAGAGAGAAGGAAGGGATTGTGGAACACAGAAGGTCTAAGGCACAGTGAAATAAGTTTGATAAATGTGGAAGTGTCAATAGCAAGTAAACAGAAGATATCCTTGTTATGTCTATATATATGTACGTGTTGGGGGATATTAAAAAATCTAAATGAACACAGACGCATTGTAAATCAAACAACTTTTGGCCATATACTTTTGAAACTCTGAATTTGAACTGCATGCAGATACTGTTACAGGACGACTAAGAGTCTGACTATTTGAAAATACTGATGGCTGTGTCTCATGGTTCTAAGAGCATCTCTTAACAGCATGTGGTCAACAAGAGAAAACCAGCAGTATCTGAACAGTTTGTGGCCCTAGAGGTTTCTTACCAAAAACATACCTTTTTCTTCACCTGTGGAAAGGACATGACCAAATCTAACTCAAGGTTTTTCGACAACACAGTAGGTAGATAGAAATATTTTTTCCTCTAAAATGGATGAAGAGGTAGTTATGATTTTTAACACTATTATAATTAGAGGAGTTTGATGCCTCTGGCAAGTAACCAATCACCTTCCACCTTTAGGTAGGGGGAAAAAAAACCCCAGCCAACTGCACTCGGGCACCAGAGTGATAGGAAAAATGAGGTATTTAAAATAAAATAAAACCCCCTTGTTATGACAAGTGACTAAAACCCACAAATGAATGCAGAAGTCTGCTATTTAACGTAGTGTATGCTAATATTTAAGCAGGTCTATATCTGTCAAACAAGCCTCTTTTCTAAGACTGGCACAGACTGTTCTGCGTTTGGTTTCCAGAATCAGCAAATTACATTGGCAGAACAAAGCTGTCATATTTGGTGGTATTTTGTTACATCCATTATCTCACTTAAGTTTAGACATCTCTTAGCAAAATCTGATCCCACTTAAAGACTGCCTTATTTTGCAACATTAAACAAAATGACAGGCTGCTTAAAAAAAAAGTTCATTAGCAAGCAATGAGTTGGTGGAAAAACTGCACAGCTGCTTCAGATATGAAGAATGAAAGCATGAAACACTGTAACCTTTCCACAGTGGGCCAAGAGCATACATCAGGACTGTATTTGACTAAACAAGGGTATTAAATGACTTCAATAAACAGAATTAAATAGAATGAAAAATATCAAGGATACTTTGGGGTTGATTAAGAAGGTGTTACCTCAAGACCTGCTTGGAAGGCATGGTACTGTGCACCACTTATGCCTCAATAGTGGTTTATATGGAGCAGTAATAAATAGTGATATTGGGAAGTCTTTGCCAGCCCAAAGATAGTACGTATACAACAAAGACTGTATGCAGGGCAACCTGCCTTTGAAAAGGAAGGTTGGTTTTATTTTTCTGAGGATCAGCTTCTCTTGAAAAGTGAAATTTAGTTTTAACTGACTCTTCAGAAAGGTAAAAACAGAGCTGCTATCCTGAGGTTAGGGGTTGAAGGTAACGGTGGTAAGTTGTCACTCTGCGGTTTATGTATGGATCAGAGTGATAGAGCCATTTTGTTTTTAAACAACTTTCCATTTCCTTGTCATCTTCTTTTTTTTTTTTTTTCTTGGAAGGATGGACATGTCGTGGTCTGGTGATGAGAGATAATGCACCTATCACAGAGGTGAAGTGCTATTACAGGGTGCATAGTCATGACCCAAGAATACCTTATTGAGCTGGAGATACAGTGTCACTGATACCTTTCTTCCCAGTTGCACTGCAATCATCCAAACTGTGACAAGCTAGTTTATACTGGCTACACAGCAGCTGAGGAAATCTGGGATTTATCATGAGTATAAAAGCCATTCTGCTTACCTAGGGGAATGTACTACCAAATTAAGTTGCCCCACCAAAGAAGCAGTATCCCAAGTACCACCAAGGGCCTTTACCAAGGTACATCTACATGCAGCTATGGGCTTACATATTCACCTGTCAGCTACAGAAGCAGGAGTCTGAGCATAGACAGGATTTTTTGGTCACTTATTTAGCAGGTTTTAAAATCTCAAGGGAAGAAGAATTCTTTGAAAAATTATTGGATGCTCAAAAAGGTTAATTTCAATGTTCTTTTATTCTCTGTACCTTAAATAGTACAAAGAGTTGCAGTGGTATTATGGACCCATAATTATAGGGCTTGGGGGACAACCTGTCTTTTCTGGTGTTTTGAATTCACTTCTGCTGCAATAACACAGACGAGAAAAGTACTTGCTGGCCAACCCTATCATTTTAATGAAATTCACACTTCAGGGTGTGCTCCAAAGAAGTAAGACTCAGGATTTCTTATGAATGTCATATGACCCCCATTCTTGCCACATGCACACATGCGTGCACACACAGATGCAGAAACAAAATCTGAGTTTATAGGCATATGGACAGTACGTGTCTGTTGAGGTGAGCAGACAATCTAAAGCTGACTAAAATAGTTAATAAAGACCATTCAAAGTTTCAGACAATGTATTTACAAAAATAGTTAAAAACTATGCCTATGTATGTGCACATTTATGCACACATGTGTATTAATGGGGATAGGAGAGAGAAGTTGCTTTTTTCAGAAAGTGAATAATGTCATCGTTGATTTAATTAGCAGATTCTAGATGTGCTGACAAAGGAAATTTTCTTGGGAGATGCACTGTGTTGTGTCAGTGGTCTAAATGAATAGGCTGAGCTGAGTTCCTGGTAATAACAGATGAACAACACAACTCGCCAAACCTCAAACAGTGCATAAATCAATTTGCTGGGAATTAACCACTTGCTTTAAAATTAGGGGTTACTTGACAGGGTTTCAGTGATTACGTTGTCAGGGACCTGTATTTCTAGCTGGGATTTATCTTTCATTGATATAAGTGCATCCCCTTACAGGCAACTGAATGAGTAGGGGTAGCAATCCAAAGCACCAGGCTAGTTAGGCAGCATGGTTTTATTCTTTGTAAGTACTAGGCGGCATTTGGAGGTGGACAAAGGAGGGCAGAGCAGGGACACTTATCAAAAAGAAAATGTGCTGGCTTTGTGAACTACTAATAATGCCCAGGATATTAGTAGGAGAACTGTGAATGAGGGGAAGCATTTCAGAATCCCTGCACATCACATGGCCCTTCTGTGCAATAAGGAGCTTAACAGTTTGTTAAATGAGATGCCGAAAAATGTTCAATTATACAGAGAAATTAATGAAAAGCAGTAAGCCACTTGGAGGTCACTTCATCTTGTGAAAGTTGAACATTCATATAGTATACTCAGCCAGGGCCACCATTTTTATGATTAAACTTATATTCCCATATACTTCAAACAATGGCAGATGGTGGACTGAGCAGTGAGATTAGGTACATATGGTAAATGCGGGGCAGGGGGGAGGTATGGGACAGACAAAGGAAAGGATCATAGGCTCTGATGGTCAAATCAGAATGTAAAAGATCAATAAAACATTCATAGAAATTGGTCCAGGAAATACCAGAGGTCATCTATCAGGTCTAGTTATTGCAACATTCCTGCTTAATTTTACTTAACCAGTGGGGAATGTCCACTGCCCCTCACTTTCCTTTTACTGCTGATCTCTTTCACTACTCAGGTACATTTATTTTCAGACCAATTTTCTGATGGTTTCCTAGACATTTTTGCAGGATGATTATCCAAGCAGTTTCAGTGGTACATTCCAGTTAATATGGTCTCCTTTTGGGCTGCTTCACAGCCTGAATCCTCCTTATGACACTGGCTCCCAGGTAATCATTTCGTCTTTTTTGGATCTCATCTTGGGGGTCCTGCTGAAGGAAATCACATACATACATCCTGTACCCAGCTTCTGATGGAAGCAGAAGTCTAAGCTCAGGAATGAAATCTTAGTTGCTGCCAATCTGACAAGCCCAAAGGGAGTGAATAAAAGATTTTTCAAGGCAGTATATCGCCACTTGTGAAAATGTGGCTGGCAGATACATGTGCCCTCTTTGGGGCTTCAATGTCCATCTCATGATGGGATTTATCAACAGATAGCTTAGTGAATCCCATGATAAAGCTCTTTCTCATCTCTAAGTTTTCTCTCTGTTCTCTTCTTGTCCCTGCTTTCAGTTCTTCGCCTTGCACAACCCGAATCAGTATTTCTGAGTGTTTGGCTGTGCCTTAACGTTCTCTACTCTCTTCTGCTGTAGCTTCTTCTCTAGTTTTGTCCATTCCTTCTCCGTAACTACTTTGTCATTTTCTCTGTCCATAGCTTCAATCTCATTCCTACCCCCTCCCCACGTGCTGTAAGAGTATCATCTGCTCTATTTCCTGCTGCTTCTCTTTGATCATCTTCAAGAACAAATAATTATTTCTAGGTTTTCTGAGTCCTGGATATTGTACCTGCCTTGATATCTAACTTCTGCCCTTTCATCTGCAGTAACTCAGCGGAGTTGCAGGCATTCGTTTGCAGCCACTAGTTTACCTTCGTTTGAACTCAGGGTCCCAGAGCTCCCAGATCAAGCTGGCAACATAGGCAGCTTAGGCAAACTGAAAATCAGACAAGCACCACATCTCTGCTGTGTATTTAAACCTCCAAATGGCATGACTGTACTCAATGATAGCCTTTATTGGAATGACTCCTAGCTGGGTCCTATGAAAAGCACCAAAAGTAACAGCTGGAGTTTGAAATGTCTGTTTCTGAGGTCTGGGCCCTATGGATACCAAAGTCTATCCTGAAATTATTTGGTAGTGTTCATCTGTTATTCTTCTGATAGCCTCTGTGTAAATATATTTTCCTTTGCTGAGTAGGGAGAAAACTATTAGCAGCATGAACGAAGGAGTGGTTGCTACAATGAGATTTGTAAAATCTCCTCCTGGTGAAGTCAGTTGGCACAATCAGGGTCACAAAATCACAATCCTTAAAATCATCCTGAGAGTGGATACATTCTGTACTGCTTTCTGTCCTCGTTATGAGCTCTGTCACAAGAACAAGTTATGCCTGAATCTCAGTGTCTGAGATACTGTCTTCTCATTTTCATCAAATAATCCTCGTTCTTGTGACAAAAGATTGTAAGTAACAGGAACAAAAATGGCCCCAAATGAAGCCATTCTCATGACAAAGACTGTAATGAGAACAGAAAATGGCACAAAATCAATTCATTCTCATGACAACCTTAAGATTGTAATGAGGACAAGAAAAACAGTCTGAAATTTATCAATTCTTGTGACAACCCTGAGACAGTAATGAAAGCAGCAAATGGTATGAAATTGGTCCACTCTCGTGATAGACACTGAAACAAAACCAGAAAATAGCAACACGTTTATCCATCCTTTTGACAACCCTGCAAGTGAAACAAGAACAGAAAAGGTTAGGAAAATTAACCCATTCCTGTCACAAACAATCTGATAAGTGTAATAACCAATTGTCCTTTCCAAATGGCATAATTCAACCGTTTAAGCACTGGCTTCATACTAAACCGGAGGAGTAATTAAGTTTCAGAATATCTTTGCACATAGCTCACATTTGGTTTAGGTATAAAGTAACAGGAACTTATGGGAAAAGAGGAAGGCGTGCAAAATGGGTCCACATCCAATGGTTAGAGAAGTTCTGCCTCTCCAGGGTGCCTATTGCCAGTGCTGCTTTTACCAGCATCATTTTCTTAATTTAATTTCTTTGTGTGTATTCCTGGCATCCACAGACCTCAATTAGTGATGAGGTCCCTATCAAGTCCCTGATTCTGTGAGCCTGTGGAGCAATAGCCAGCCATTGCCATCTCTCTGCAATCACGGACAAGATGATGACAAGTGGATGACACCACATTAATGCATTTGCTTGTATAAAATACCAATGGAGGCAAGTGTTCAGGAAGTCAGCTTTCTCCTTAGTTTCTTTGGAGGCAGGCCTGGTTGCACATAAGAAAATGGGAGAGGGCAGAGTGAAGTAAATTCAGGGATGTGGGTGATGAATTAAGGAATATGGGTATTAGTGGGTAAGAGTTGGTTGAAGTAATTGGGGATCAGAAAATTATAAGCAGTCAGAAAATAAAGAAAGAAGCAAGGCAGTATTAGTAGATAATTAAAAAGGAGAATGTTAGGGGCAGAAGGGAATAGGCAAAGGTTGCTACTGGGATGAACTCAAGGACAGAAGCGGGCATGTGCATGAAATGAAGGAGCAGAAAGCAGTGAGTAAGGAAAGAGAAGTGAGTTATTTGTGGATTGCAAGCTCATTCAAACAAGGAAAAGGGCTGAGTAGGAGACTGATGCGCTCAACTGCAAATGGCCACCACAGAGAAAGAAGTGACAAGCAGCTCTGTGTTTGCTGGACTGAAAGCTAAAAAGAAATTCCTCACTGAGTGCAAGACATATGATTTTGAGGAGGGCGGGGAGAGGGAAAAAAAAGACCTCTCTCTCTCTCTTTTTCCAGCCACTCCAGGTTTCTTTTCTATCTACAGTTTACTGTGAGTGCAAATGATATCATTAAGTTATCTAGCTATCTGACTGCACCCTAAAATCAGTGCCTGGAAGGGTAAATCCTATCATTTGTACCCAGTGTTAACATACTGGAGTGAATTGTAGGTGTTGAGTAGATTCTTGCGGAATTGGAGGCTAATCTGAGCCCAATATAGAAATATACCCCAAGTGTTTAGCTAGCATTCTCCCTCCACTTGGGTGACATCTGACCTTTGCTTCTGTGTGCGTGTGTTTTTGAGGTGCCCAAGCAGAGAGGAAATAATTTTGAAGTCTCCTGCTATGAAAGTCGGTATCTCCCTGAGTGGACTAACTGGACCTCTGAAAAAGTGTAAATGCTTAACCTCAGTCAAGTAGGCTCAAAGGGCAACACTGCATTGCTGGAGGAGGAACAGAGAGAGAGAGAGTGTCAGCACGTACATATGGGAACTATTCCCTAGCTTCCTCCTGGGCTTTTGCTACCTTTTGTATCCACTCTTCAGATTTGCAAACTATTGGCACCTGCACATACTACGTGAAGAGCTCCCTGGAACAAGAGAAGGCATGAATTTCATTATGCTTTGTTTTAAAATAAAAAGCAAGTCTCCACATAAAAAAGGTCTATCTCTTTAAAAAAATCCTGAAAAGAAATCAGTTGTGAGAGTCGCTGTTGCCCCAGTGCCAGCTTTATGCCTTCAACTAATGCGCTTCTCCAGGAACAGTCTTTAAATGAGAAGTTACGGCTGCTTTTCTGATTGAAACAAACTAGTGTTGATTGCTGATCAGCCATCTGTAAAGGAGGGCATCTCAGGAAGGATATGAGCTAATGAAAAAATGGACCTGATTTGAAAGTGTGATGTGCTTCATGCCACAGGCCAGTCTGAGTGGCACGAGATTGTATCAGTGCAAGTGAGAGGTAGATTGAGAATAAGTAACTTCTGTCTTAAAGATTAAATAGCAAATTTGCTATTAAATGTGAAAGACATAAAATGGAATTAACGCTTTGAGGGTGTTAGCTGTGGTTATATACACTCTGCAAATGGCACTTCCATCCTGTCACTTGCATTGTCAAACTGCACACTCTTCTCACTGCAGCTCAATTAATACTCATTCAGAAGTATCAATTAAAGAAATGAGAAATGAAGTGTTGACCCTTAGCAGCCGCCCACACATCACCCACTTCAGAAGCACATTTTGTGTGGCATCGCTTCTCCAAATGACCTTTGTAACTGGTAAAATATTATTGATGAAATCATTAGGTTTCTTGGTAACCAATTGATAATTTTCATCTGGGTTGCTTGGCGCTGATAACAGTACCCTCGCTGTAACTAAGAGAAAAATACTGCCGTGGATGTGCATGGGGCTAATTGGGCATTCCTGAATTTTATACCTTGAATTTCCAAAAATCTTCAATGCACTGTAAAATTAGCACGGCTATCAAATGAGAAAAAAAAAAGAGCATTTAAGTTGTAAAGGTAGCTGTTGAGGTGTTATTGTGTAAGATGCATTATGCTGTGCTTTGTTGCTTTGTCTTGTCATTCCATTGCATCCAACTGCATGCTTTTACTTTGTGATGTGATGTAAACTGATATAAATAAAGACTGAGTTGAAATGCTGGATTTGAATCCGAACTGGGACATTAAACTGAACAGCCAGAGTTTGGAAAGGGTTGGATTTTTTTCTTGGGACTGAGGCCAAATACAAACTTGGCTGTGATATCTCATTAATTCTGAAGTACATCAAAATCTAAATTGAAATTTTTAGGGTCAAATGCACCTCTAAACATAAGCACTGAAATAAAGATGAATTAAAAAATGTTTAGTGGAGTATTTGAATGTATTCTTGAGTTCTCTTTCTATCCCTCATATCTTTGTTTTTACCAATGAATTCAACCTTTTCCTGAAATTCCAGCTCATCCAGATCCCTGGGATGGCTGCGGGTGGAAGTTACTTTTGATATATATATCTCTTTCTTGACCAGATCTTTAGTCATTTTAGTTTTTTTTATTTATTTTTCTTGAATGCTTTTTGAAGTGTGGGAGTTTCTGTACACACCAGTATGCTTTGTGTCATTTTTTTTTCACTACTTTGCCATTTATACATCATACCAATTCCTTTCATTTTATTGCAACATTAAACGTTTTCCTGTAAATCTTAAACTCATCAAGAACATTGTTGGGGCTTTTTTTTGTTTTTCATGTTTGTCTTTTTTTTTTTTTTTTTTTTTTTTTTTTAAATTTAGTGCATGCTGAATGAAAAAAAAGCATTATCCTAGCCTGGTTCTACCTCAACAGTAGTAAGGTCTCGTCCTGTGACCTTTGCGCTGTTATATTCACAGGCAATCATTTTTGCTGGAAGATGTGTTTGCTAAGTCTCCAGTCAAGTCATTGTATTGCTATTATACATATTACCACTAAGACAGACTGTTTTCAAAAAACAATTCTTGCAAGTCACATTGTCAAAGCTGCTTGAGATACCCCATTACCATGAAGTTAAATGGCTCTGAAACCCCACAGAACCCAGCCAAAACGGAAACTATAGATTGTGATGATACCAATGGCTGAAGTTTACTAAAGGTTGCTAAACACGGTCTATGGAAAGACTCTTCTGTTACTTACTTGGACCCCATCAAGTCTAAACTGTTTATTTCTTGATTTCCATGTTGACAACTGGCTTTGTTCAATCATGGAAGTGAGGGAGGGACGGAAATTTAGAAGAAACTAACAAAGGTAAACCAAAGAATTTGGAATTGGGTTAAAAATACAAAGAAGTCCCAAACAAGTGATGGATGCATTACACTGTGGCTGAGAACTCAAAAGAAGAATGTCAGGAAATGCCAGGCACGGTGTCTCCAACATCAATCATCACTATGGATCCTAATCTGCATAGCACTGTCTCTGTGATGTCATTTCTTTGCATTTTAGGAATCATGTTTAGTTCATTGAAAAGGACATTCTGTGCTGTGATGATGTATCTGAACAGTGTGGTGACTGTAGGTGGACATCCTCCTTGCTTACTCCTTGCTAATGAAAGGCTGTCTCATGCCTGGGACAAGTAAAGTTGAGGAAGAAAAGAGTTATCTGTAGAGTGCTGTCAAAGGTAAGCAGAGTAACTCAATTCTACCCTGGCTTTATTTCCAGAGTTTTCATCTGATGACAGGCAAGTTGCTTCAGAAAAGGACTTCCACAGGGAGCTTGATTTTCTGGGATCACAACTCTGATTTTTAGAGCTGCAGAGGTCAAGATGACCTCTGCTCGGAACAGAGAAAGTACTGTGAATGTGCAAAATGCTCTAAAAATTAGTCAGTAAGTTTTTGAATTGGGAATCACACATTTGAGACTTTTCTATTAATCTGTGTCTCAGTTTTCATACAAGTAAGCCAGAGACCATGATGTTACACTTCTTCACAGTAGTATTGTGGAATTGAATTCCTAATGATGGCAAAAAACCTGAACGACTGTTATGACACCACCACAAGTAGAAGGGGAGAGCAAAACAATAATTTTGTACCCAGTGCAGATCTGGGGACAGTACATGAAACCGCACACTGGATGATGAGGATAAAATGTAATACTGAAGAGGAGCCCAGTTTCATAAGCCTTGTTCTTCATTGAGAGGGTGGTATTGAAGAAAAATAGGACATGATCATATAATTAAGGATTCTGCCATGTCACATAGGCAGAAAGAAGCCAAATAAAGTTTTGCTGCTGCTGCTGCTAATTTTAATTTCTTATCTTTGCTCATTTTCTGGTCAACCATACTATTTTTTGATGTGTTCTCTGATTAAAAATACTTGATTACAGATACTTAGAGATATACTTTGATACTCACATGTAATGTACAATTAGATTTGTGTTTACATATGCATGGTTTTGTACGTGCTGAAGGGTAACTTTTCCATCTGGTGGGAAGAATGGCCTGTTGGGTTTAGCATCTTATATGCTTAAACTGTGTGTATAATGACTCAACGGCAAAATTTAGAGGTACTGAAATGGCATCTGTAGAGGATGGAAAATGAAAAAATATCCTGTAGTCATTTTAAAAAAAAATCTTTCTAATCCACATTTTTTTTGTTTCTGGAGGTACTATTGTAGGGCTCTGCATAACCACTGGTATTGGCTATTACTGGGAAGAAGCAGGGAAAGGTAGGCTGATAGATGGATGTAACTGCATTACAGACATTCTCCATAGTCACCCCTTTGAGGATGAAAGCATAAAAGAATGTGAAGGTGAAACTTAAAATGTGTATGGATGTTCCTTTTATCCAGGAAAGGACAACTAACGAAGCAGTTGAAGCGCAGTATTTTCTTTGCGGGCGCTTCATCAGGCTTATAATGACACATCTTGGAATAGGAGAGTCACAGTGGACTCCCTTGCTTAACTGTCGTCATCACTTACCATTTGCAAAATGGAAGGCTTTCTGATCCTGTGTCGGTGGTGTGTGTGACTCACCCTCAGTGATTCACAGAGAACAGGCGCTCCTTAAAGCAGTTTCAGCTGGTACTGGAGTCCCTGTGCACCATGTGGTGCAGCAAGTCAAAACGAAGCAGCAAGCTGCGCACTTCCCTCTATCCTGTGCCCCCCTCACTCTCCAGTTTATGGCCAGAGCTGTGCTGCAAGTGGCTATTCTGGCAGACTAGGAATTTAGGAATCATTCAATATTGTTAATTGATGGGCAGATTGCTCAAAGCCCATCTCTCTCTGCTTTTGAGAAGCTTCCAAACACGAACCACGAAGGGAACATTTCCAGCATAAATATTGGATTTAATTGCCTCACAGTGGGGAATAGCACTCTTGCTAGACCTTGAAGTCTGAGGGCTGTATGGCTGGCTAAGGAGATGCTGAAAAAATTGATTATTCAGGCTGCCCACTTTAAAAATCAAACTGGGTTTTGCTGGTTTATGCAGTCTATGCCTTCCTCTGATATCTTCTGTCTTTCTTAAAAGATTATAGATTATAACTTTTCAGAATGAAGGAAAGGATCAGTTTAAGGAATACACAAGTCAAATTGCCTCGCTGGTAGAGTATTTGAAATTTGGACTGATTGCCACAGATGGCATGAAAAGAAAATCTTCAGGTAGTTGCAGAGAGAAGATATACAAATTCAGACAAGAAGGATTTAGTCAACCTACGTTAGGGATAAATTCCTTACCATTTAGAGAAAGTGCTGTCCTCATACCTCACCCACATTATATTTCTGGATTTGGTGGGTAATAGGATGAGTATTTTGGTGGATAATAAGAGAGACACCAACTATCTGGGATTGCTTCCTGGTTGTCAAGTCAAATGCTTCATGAAACATACCCTGTAAAATGCCTGAAACTAGTAGACTAGTAGGGGAACCTATTCCTAATCCTTTTGGAGCACCTGGCCCTGGACTGAAACGTCAGTAATTTGTATGTTACTGTTTCCTGACTATTGAAGAAACTCTTCCCTTCTGATTTACACTAATATACAAGATACTTGCACCTAGATAAACCCACTGGCACTTCTCTGGTTATAAAGATCTGTTAGTCAAAGCAAGTGTAAGAATGGGCTGAGAACTGAAAAAAGAAAAAAAAAAAAGAAAACCAGAAAAATTATTGCTGGTATAAAACTTTGAATTATCTTTGCTGTCTTTGCACTCCTATTCACTCCCCATGAATG
Organism: Tapera naevia; assembly: GCA_033556795.1. Taxonomy (NCBI): domain Eukaryota; kingdom Metazoa; phylum Chordata; class Aves; order Cuculiformes; family Neomorphidae; genus Tapera; species Tapera naevia. Next base: position 2,076,380 of record JAUMJJ010000022.1, on the reverse strand, counting down.
AATTGACTCATAAGAACACCTGTGGAAACAACATTTTTAAATGGAAAACAGGTATATCTGCAGAGAACACATATAAAACTTGCAAATGGGAGTACCCTACCCAGCACAGCATTTCCCAGCCAACCTGACGCAGAAAGGAGGCCATGTGATTTATTTGTTCAGACAAAACTAGCCCAGGCAGCTACAAACTGGTGGTGAAGAAGCTGCAGAACGAGAAATATTAGTCTAAATTATTCATAGTAGATCATTTTCAAATAATGAGCAAATCTGAGAAAATAATGACCCATTCACACAAAATTCCCACGGAGAAAAAAAAGCTAAAATTGATAAAATTCTTTGTTACAAATTATTTGCTCTGCACTGGGTGTTGCCATAACCGACTCTGAAGCTTGACAGTGCTGGAATAATTAAAATATTAAAATGGCTTCATTTTAATCTTTGATCACATATCTAGATCGCATTGCGGAAATGTCATGTTTACTCATGACTCATAATGAAGAAATGTAGAAATGTCATTATTCAAAACCCTGTTTTTACTGCATCACGTATCAAAATTCTCAGGCAAACCATTACATTTCCTTTTTCATTTTGCAAACATTTGTTTCTTGGAGGAGCTGAGGCCCTCATTTTCGAAACCAGAGGACCTCCTTATACAGGAAATCTGAGCCACCAGATGGCTTTCACTTTCCCGCCACCCACTACCCAATATTTGGGATGGCTCCAAACTCACTGCCAGATTCCTACTTCTCCCCTCTTGCTCTATAAGCCTGGCTCCCAATTTTATTGCACCCGGAGACTATTTATGATCAGTTTTGTAGCATATATTGAGAAAGAAATGATGAAAAACTTGCCGCACTGCACTAGTCTTCTGTTGGTAAAGAGGAAAATTTCCTTCTTCAGCCCAGTTTGACCACCTTGAGGAATGAGATCAAGCGCAGTCAGTTCAGGACAAGTGGACCTGTTGCAATTAACGGCAATCCCTGCACTGATGGCGGTGGCATCACTTTCCATTTGGAGCGATATGACTGAGATTAACACAGTGCTGAGATCAAGATGAAGTGGGCCATGACCATTGACCTCAAGCAACGAAAGAGCAGCCCCCGAGGAAGAGAAATTACCATCTCGGCTGCAGGTTCTACTAGTCCACAGGGTTTTTTTTTATATTCCACTGATCTAATGGAGTTGAAAGAGCAAAGACACAGTCCAAGATCAGAAAGACCTAAACAGAACCACAATAACAGGTATAAAAGGAGAAAAATTAAATAAGTAGATAAAATTAGGCGTGCTGAGGAAGAAGGAAGTAGCAGGTGTTTGCATACCAGCACATCTGTTCAGAAAATGTTTCTTTAAATCCAGATTAAACATACAATTTTGAAACCTGACCTTTTTGAGTAATTAAAGATTTTTACTGCATGTCTTTCAGAGATAAGCTAAAAGAGACAAATGAAGAAAATCTGTAATTTCTGATGAAGTGTGATATAAAATTTTTCCTTGTGTTTTCCATTTCTCAACTGGATTTTTGCCCAAGGTGCCTCATGGTTTGGGACTGCTTGCAGTAGCCAAGTAAAAATCTGGAATGTGGAAGAGCAAAACTTTGCTTATGTTAGGATACAGCTCAGGGGATCTGATGGAAATACTTGCAAATATAAATTCTACTCATTCTGGAGAGAATAAGGAAGAACAATCTCCCCCAGTGTTTTTTGTTTTGGATTTTTTTAATGAAGTTTTCCAAAGGTTCACCCAGTGAAGACCCAGCTTGTGATGAACTGTCACAGTTTTCATTGCAGAACTAAAATGAAATCTTGAGACTGAGTCTTGGAAAGTTTTAAGTAGCCAGGGATACCTATAATTATGAGTTTTGAAAAGAAAAGGAGCTGTCTAATCAGCTCATTGCTATTTCATCCTCAATTGGCTAATTTTTTTTTTTTTTATTTTCTATCTTGGTTGGAACTAGCCCTATGTATTTATCAGTGACAATGTTTCCTCAGTTTCTTTTTCTTTCTGACTACCCAAAGTAAGTAAAAGTATCCTTCTGCTCCATAGTAACATGCTGAAGCAATCACAACAACAACAAAACAAATAATAGTTTTAAATTTGCAACATGTTTTTCCAACAGTTTTTGACTTCCTATGTTTGTGACGATTTTGTGTGTAACAGCTCTTGATAATGTGAGATCAGTCATTGATATTAATAATTAATGTTCTTTAATTACTGATGAAGGCAAAATTATATTAACTGGAAAGCAACAGTTAAGTTTCTAGTATTGTCATTATGTTTCTACTAGGTTCTTGAGGTAGACTTAGATTTGTTATTATTGTTATTTACAGGAACCCTGTCTAGCACACCATATGACAGTGAAAAGTTCCCGTTTTTATTATAATTGGCCAAAGCCAGTTCTTTCTTATGATAATAATTCACATAAGTGCCCTGGCTGAAAAGTAAATTTTGTTTGCCTTTTATAAAGCTGGCAAAGCATCAAGTTTTGCTACTTCTGCTTTCTGCAAGAAATTGTCCTCACAGCTCCACTCAATGATAATTTGTGGCCCCTTACCAGAAAGCTGGATCTGTGTCACTTGTACAAAGGTCAGTGAATTCCAGCTCTAAAGCATCTCCAGGAATACATGTCTGGCAAGGGAGAAGGTATTATGCCCGATCCCTTGCTATCACAGTTCATTACTACAGTTTATTCAAGGACTGACACCATGCAAACAGTAAAACTAGTGTAACTTTTCGAAGGCTTACTTATCTTTATTGCTTTTTTTCTTGGTTTAAAGCCATCAGTGACCCATCAATTGCAGGATGTGTGCCAGACACCAACACACCTGATATTTTGTTGATATATTTGATACAGTGTATAATGCTATGTAGATAAAAGTTTTGTAATAATCTTTGTTTATTTGCTGCATAAAAAGGAAAGCAGTCTATGTGTCCAGTCTTCTAGAGATGTGGAAAGAGTAGGGGAATGCTGAATATTTTTTCAAATCAAATACTGTAAAATGTTTTTAACAGTCCCTGATTCTCATTAACTGACATGTTTACCATTAGACTTTCATTACTATTAGAGGAGCATTTTGAAGTGACTGTAGCTGATTTCATGAACACTGATTCTCTGCTACTACTGACCCTGTCTGGTAACACTTTAGTTTAAATGCCCATTACTATTTACATTAACTAATGGTCAACTACAATGGGATTCGTTGGGTAGCCATAAGACAAGTCATATCAACGTCAAATGAGTGCATTAATGATTGGTGCTATCACAGTGAATACCAAATTATTTCATGACTGGGGAGGTAATATATAATGGAAAGAATTGCTGCCTATTTGATATATTCACCACAGAACCAGGACTCGTTCTTGGGCGTAATTCAGAAACAGCAACCTATCCTGGAGACCTTTCTTCCAGTCCTGCAAGGAGCTGAAACTCAGTCCACACCCTTACAGAGCAAGACATGTATTGGAATTTATTATTTATTGTTCATTTTTATGAATTGCTGCTATGGTCCAAAGCATTATAGCTCCTACTCAGTGCTGTAGAGAATCCATGCTCCGTAACTTCATTCGGCCCATGGAATTTGAGTCAATACTCAACCTGGAGTACCAAAGGAAACGCTTTTACTAGAATGGGGTGAGAAAATGTACTTCTGGGCCCAGGTTTCTACCAATAATAGTTACCACAGCCTTTCTACTCTAGTCTGGAGTGTTTCTTGTAGGCCATTTAGAGCCATATCATCTGAGGACCAGGGTGGTAAGCTCATACATAACATTGGTCATGTATTTCTTTTCTTTTTTTGGGAGACTTCGCCCTCACCAGCTCACCATAGAATGAGCTCCAGTGCTGGAAAGAAGGACAAATCTCCAGGGAGTTATATACCTGTTGTTTTAATAAACAGTGAAGGTATGTAAGATTTGTTGACAGTTGATGCCCATATATAATACATCTGTGAAGAACTAAAGCTGATATTTTTGTTTTAAACTATATGAAAGTTCTGCTTAGTCCTTTAAAAAAAAAAACAACCAGTTTTCTATTTGACTTGATAAAAATAGAAGTTTAGAGTACTTCTGACTAACTATCCAAGTAAAACCTCAGCTCCTATTCCAGTATAAGAGGGAGAATAAATAAAGCAAGTGGGAGACCCACTCCATAGCCCTCTGCAGTCACTTAGAGTCTGTTCTTTGGATGAAGCTCTATGTGAAGGACGGAGTGCTGTGCAACATACCCAGGAATTCATTGTTTTAGGAGAAAGGCCAAGCACTGATAAGTGAAGTGGCCTGTAGCATGGTGGTGAGTGTCCCTGGCACCAAAAGCCTTGGCGACGGAGACTAAACATTTGCCAATTTTGCATTCAAAGAGTGGATTGACAAAATAATCTGATGGGTATCTTCCCTCTTTAATTTCTGTGATTTAAGAGGAGGAGTCTGTGTTTGGTAACCAGTGGGCTCCAGCTCCACAGGAATAAAGACATTAAATGCAATGTTTCTGATAACTACAAATTACCTTGTGACTACTGTAGCGCCTGGGACTTTCTGGCGACCCACCGTGAGAGCTAATGAAGATGCCCTTTTATAAAGCGCAGGATTCCTGGCAGTTATTTTTAATGGGTCATGCTGCGTTAGAAAATCATGCCTGCAAGATTCCCTGGAGTGGCAGTTGGGATGATATTACTTTCAATGAATCACAGCAGCCACCATAAGGGCAGGGCAGTATCTGTGGCAGCAGCACCGAGCAATGGCGCAGCATCAAATGAACAGCTCAGCTGGTGACATCTGGCCCTTCTGATCATAACAAATCTGTAGCGTGCAGTACTCCAAAGAATCCATCCTTCAAGATGATATGTTAAAATGAGGTGTCTTTTTCTGTTCGCTTTGGGTGACAATGCAGGCAAGCACAAGAGATCCTATTAAAAAATGTGGAAAGTAATGGATGAAAGTTGGGCTCCTAGGTTCAGCTCTCCTCAATAAACATTTATTTTGCACCTTATCATTGCTGAATTTGGTTATAAAAGAAAGGTTTTATCTTTGTGAGATGCTCGGATGGGGAAAGTAATGCTGCTATGTGCATGAAGGCACTGAGAAGTATAGGTAGACACCAAAGAGGAGTTTTGGTGACTTTCAGCTTTCTCTCTTGAGGCTGCAATTTTGCAAAGAAAAGTAAGTTAATATTGGGCATTGCTTTCAAAACATGAAATATCATTACTGATTTCATGCCTCACAGGTCACTTCATTGTATCAGGGGACATAACTTTTTTTCATGTTTGCACAGTGTCTTCCATGAGAAAGAATTTTCTTGGTGATACTTGGGCTTTGCGATGGCAAGAGGTGGAACAGTCTGTGACAAATAATGAGAGTGAAATGCCAGCCTTCGAAAGGGCTTTGCTTTCTCTACATCAAGCGCTTTAAAAAACCATCTGCTTACTTGAAATGGCTGCAACACATGGTGCTCTTCCCCAATCCAATATGTGCTGCAAATTGGAGGCACATGGATCCAGTCAAGGACACAGTGTCTGTCTTAACTTTGGATCTCCTTGCTGTTGTCAGTAGGAGTCTTATTCTTAAACTTAACTCTTGTGTGTGTTAATTATTTCCTTTTCATGTCCAGCTGGCAGAGTCCTTCAGCACCTTAAGCTGCTCAATTTGATCTTTGTGCTCAGGAACAAGGTAATTAAGCAAGCTACGATTTAAGGAAACGTATTTTCCTTGACTTGTTGCAAGACTTCAGACAGTGTTCCATCCTAAATCATTTGATAATGTAAGGTGCTTTGTGCAGTTTCCCACTTGACTGAGGGTTAGTTCATGAGGTCACAGAATCCGTAATTGATTCTCAGTGTGCCTCTGTTGGTTTTATTACAGTAATGAGGACCATCTTTTTTCATCTCTGCTAATACGTTACCAAAACCATCAGCTTCTCAGTTTGGTGTCAGGATGACTTTGACAGGTTGTTAGCAACTATATGAGGTACAGAACATCACAGAGATGTCTCAAACTGTGTTGCTGTGTACCTTAGAGAGCCCCAGGTGGCCATGAAATAAGCGAAAACACTTCCAAGAAAAAGTTATGCCAACAGTTAAAAATATTCCTGTAGTTTTGATCTCCTAATGAAGAATTTTTTATGCCAGTTTGGATTCCTGATCACGGAAGAATGCTATGTTTCACTGGAATAGGTGACATTGCAAGTCAAATATGCTGGATTTACCACCGATTAAAAACTCCAGGAAAACAAGTTTCCTCATCTCCTAAGGTTTCGTTTTTCTTTTTCTTTGTTTTTTTTTTCTGATAACATGCACTTTATAGTTAAGATGTATGTATCTTGAAAGACTTGTGAGCTTTTCAGATTGAAGCCAGCAAATAAATAATGAGACGAAAACTAGGAAGGCAGCTTTACAGGATTGCTTCTGCTCTTTAACTTTCCAATTAGTCTGCAACATCACCAAATTTTGGGATTAAAAAAGAAGCCACCTTCCTGTCAAGGTAAAACTACGTACATCAACATTCAGTTGGAGTTTATGTGACCTACAGCTTTTGACTTTGGGTTCTTAAATTATGTTGATGTTTTAGAGCTGTTTCATCCCCAAACTGGGATAATATGGATAATAAAATGAAGAGAAGTCTAGGCAACTGCTGGAACAACATTGCTGAGAGGTCTGGTTTGCAAAAACAAGAAAAAAGTAAGCCACTGTCATTTGAAAACAATGAAGCAAAATACTTACGTCTTTATACACTAAACCAGTTTTTATGTACCTGCTACTAATGAAATGGATTCAACAATGTAGTAATTTTATGGTCCATTTTATGACTAGGTAATTATATATTTTAGCTAGTCCAAATTAATTGCCATTTTACTGTTCTTTGGTTTAAAGGAAAAAAGGTATTTACTAGTATGCTGAGAAGATTCTCAACAAAAATGCAAACCTTTCATCAGCAAGGGAAATGATGTAGAATAAAACTTCTCTTTCCTGCAGGAAGGGTTTAACTACTTGCTAGGGATAGTTCTCTTTCAAAGCCATTCTAGGTTTTCCTGCCACATACTATACTTCGGAGAAGAAGTGATTAGCTTTGCTGTGCTCCCCACACCCCTCTCAGAGGAAAAGGGTGTAGGTAATGCTATTAGGGTCTCATGGAGGCATCAGTAGAAGTAGTTGGATGATAACAGAATGACAATGAGCCTCAGGTGTAGATGTGGCTCCCAAATTCAGTAACACACATATTGGCTGATAGGGTCAATGAGAATTACCTGCCATATAATTAAGCACCTATGTATGTGTTGAACTGACAAGCTGGATCAATTCCCAAAGCCCTGAAAGGTGAAAATATTTTACTGAAAAGTATTACTGAATATTTAGCCTCTATATGAAACTTTGCCATGCGTGACCTGAGGGGAGTGAAGCACCAGTATTTTATCTATCTATCTATCTATCTATCTATCTATCTATCTATCTATCTATCTATCTATCTATCTATCTATCTATCTATCCATCTATCTATCAGTAGCAGGAGCCTGACAGTTAGTCTTTTTTTTTTTCCCAGGAGGCTGGTTAGGTAAAAGCATACTCAAACAATTTTACATCCGATCTAATATTATAACAAATAAACTGGATGAGTGGGAAATAAAAGAAGCACCAGATTATCTGTCAGTTGAGATTCAAATGGAAGGGAAGAGAGAATCATATTGGGCATTTCAGCACAATAGATACCTAAATAGGAAAAACACTATTATGTCTTCTGGGCCATTTCCCTGGCGCTAAGGGATTATTTCCCCCAAATAAACTCCTCTACATTATTTTGCTACCTACATGTACCATGTAGATGGCTTTTGTTGCTTTTCATGAGAGACTAAGTTGCAACAAACCCCTTTTTTTCACCCAAGTGTTAAACATTATTTTTCTAAACATTATGAAAGTATTGAAACCTAGTGAAAAGCTATGAAATATTACAAAGGAGAAAGAAAGCCCACCTATGACATCAGGAAGGAGCTGCATGCACTCTACACCCATGCTCGTCAGAGCAATTTAGCTGCTGGTGATGCAGCACCACACTGTCATTGCCCTTCTTAATACAAACCTATTTTGTGACATGTTGCTCTGATACTGTCTTAGATCAAAAGACTGAATAAGCAGAACACAGCTTTCAAAATACCTCCCAATTTAATTAAAATAATTTATCTTAAATCTGATATAGTTTAAAAGTTTTTCTCCTGGTCCATTTCTCTTAAATCTGAAGGTAGGGTTTGCTAGGGAACTTACAATTTTCTTATCTTTCTTATTCACCATACTGTTACTTTGTTGATCATAGTAGCATTCAATTTCTGTACAATATTAACTTATTAATGAGAAAAAACAATGATATGACTACTTTTGGCATTATGCACACAGGACTGGAGGCACAGTATTTAAATGATCATGATATTTCTGATTTTCAATTGCATGCAGAGGGGAAAAAAAGAAAGACTATTTTAAGCTACTGAAGCAGTCATTCTTGGTGTTTCAGCTCACCATTATTCTGTCTCCTTCAGCAAAGTCTAGTCAGCCACCATCCCAAGAAAGACAGTGCCAGCCTCAGGAACAGCTATTCTCTGTTAAGTCTTCAGATCTTAAAGGGTGGTGGAAAACTTCACATTCTCCCAGCAGGGGAGGAAGGACTCAGTGTAGGTGTAAATCTCTGGCAGCTGATTGTTGGATCCCAAAAGCCTTACCTTGTAAATAATTCACTTAGGCACAGAAAAATCTGCATACGAGGATGAAATGTCATTTATAACTCATAGGATATTGGCTTGGCTGAGAACAAGTTTCCAGCCCCTTCAACTCATTAAGTAGCACTGAGGAAGAAGGAATATAGATGACATAAAATAAACTCTGGTTTTGGCTTGTAGCTAACAGAGAATAGTTAACAATAACTATGATGAAAATTAAAATCTCTGGGAGAAAGAGAAGGGGATGTGGTGTTTCTCGTATCAGTCAGCTCGGTAAAAATTGTACAGCTTCTTTACTGTTAACTCTCTCAGAACCTTATCCTTCACATTATTAGTAGGGCTGCACTTACAAGGAGGCATTTAGCTGGAGGTGAAGTCCTGGAGAGTGCTGGAAGTGTTTCCCTTCATGCATTTTTGTGTCTTGGAATGGTTTGTTGAGAGAAAAGATAACACGCTCAAACGGAGCACACTGCAATTCTGTGTATCAGAGGCAAGATATTTTCATAACCGATCCAATCCCTTGCTCTATCATGCCATTATCATCCTAAAAATCTGTAATATTCTGGTTTTCAGATGTTTATAATTTTCCCAGACTTAAGTCATTTAAATGAAATGTTTCACACCATCCCATCCTGAACACTGTTGAAAAATTCTCAGGTGAATCAATGGACTTGTAGAACAGCATTAGGGAAAGGTGTTAAAAAGTCTGTGGAAACTGAAGGGGCTGATGAATGGATGGTTGGGAGGGATGCAGGAAAGGAAACTGAGAATGAGAATTGAAGTAGGGTGCAGGCCTGGCATTAGTCATGACCTGATATCTAAATTAAGAAAGCTTGTTATCAGAGCATTTGTTGCAAGTAGAATAGTGCCTTCAGAATCCAAGGGTATTCATCTCTCTTCCAGTGCATGCTACACTACCTGAGTTCTACCTGTGCAATGAACGTGGTTGTTTTTAATCGCTGCTTTTCCACTAATTGCCCTTTATCCTCATGTCAACTTCATTGAAAATGGAGGCAAAGGTATTAATTTAATTTTTGGCCATCTGTAGGTTATCTTTAATCTCTGCTACTTTCTCTCTCTAAGACAGCTCCTTTTCTTCGCTCGGTGTCCTCCTTTTATTTAGACAGCTGAGGAAATGGCTGCTATTTGTTTTCATCTCCTTTGCAAGGTTTAACTTAGCTTAATTTTCCAGAAAACTTTCCTCTTGGGGAGACTTTCACTTTGTCCCTGTATTCACTGCCTGAGGAAATAGCTTTCTTTACTGTCTGGACCGTTTTCTTGTTCTTTGAGTCCCAGCTACATTCTAAATAACATAGTTTGAGGTGGTTGCTCATTCAGTTAAGTCTGGAGCCTTTTCTTGCAATCCCTTTCACTTTGCAGTCTGTGCGCTCTGCTATTCAGGTGACTTTCTTAAGTAGCTTCATTAATCTCTGAGCGTTCACATTTTCCTACTGAAGATACCTGATGGATAACTCACTTTGAGTCCTTCCCAATAAAAGTATCATTGATCTGACAATGCATTTGGTGCATAAGATAAGCAGTAGATTCTTCACTTTCCTTTCCAGTCCACAATTTACTTGGCACTCCGTAGCATGCAGTTTACTCTTCCAGTTTCTAGATCACTTCTAGAGATAGGCTTCCTGATTATCCTCTGCAGCTAGACAGTCCTGCTTCTCCGTGTGATCCTTAATTCTCTCTCTTCTTCCTGAATGCAATATTTATTTCTTAATAACTTATTGCTGTTTACTGCATGTCATTCTCACAGGTTTTCTGTTCTGGATCCTGGCTCTCTTATTTTATGGTACAAATTTTCCCACTTTCTTCCTCTGTGTCTCATCTTTTTTGCCTGTTTGGAACTTGTCTTTTACTAATTCTCTCAGGCATAACTTCTTGCATCGATACTTCTTGTGCACAAACAGCAAATGTACACACACAACATACAGTTCCTGCACCCAGTTGTTTTCACTCTCCTCCTGCATTGCCCGAGTCATCATTAGACTTGATCTTCTCCTTTTAGGTAAAGAAGAGATAATATACTCCAACACTGTCTCCCAGGAAAAATCCCTTCTTTTGTGCCCCCTAGTTGCTCATATCCCCAACTAAATGCTGCCTCATTTAAAATCTTGGGTCTCAGTGAGCCTGGATTTGTTGTTGCTCATGTATCATGGGGAGAGGTGTGTCTGTTAATAGACAAAATGTTACCTCCAAAAGCTTGCTCCAGTTATGTAGTTGTTAGAGTAGCTCTCCATAGGCACAAAGAAGATGAGATGCTCAACTCTTATTGATACCACTAGTAAAATGAAAATGAAAATGGAAGAAGTAGGATCAGGATCACATCCACACTCTTTCCAGTCTTTTTATGATTAAAAATCTCGGAGAGTGAGTGGACACTTACTGCATTGAACTGGATTAGACAGGTTACTCCCTGATTTAGAGGGCTGGAAATACATGACAGGTGAGTAAATAAACAAATGGGCCAAGGTCAGGAATAAAGAATCTGGCTTTTCATCAGATAGCAATCCCAATAGCACCAGGAGTCATAGGTAGGTACTGCCTAACAGCAGAGCAAGACAGCAGCAATTTGTAGGTGTGGTAATAAATAGAGGGCAAATTGAAAACAAACAAACCAACAAACCCTCAACTCTTTACTGGCAACAGAGAAAGAAGTCAGTAAGTAAACAAACAATGACCACCTCTACCTGGTCTCATTAAAAAAAAAGCAGTACCAAGAAGACAACCCCTCTGATTAAATCTTATTAGGACAGAAAGAAGAGGAATGTCTCAGCAATAGCCAAAGGGGTAGAAGAGAAGAAAAGCATATGAAACATACTAAGAGAACAAAAAATACTGCAGACAAAGTAGAGTCATTAATAATTGAGGAAGAAGATTAAATCAATGTTGGTTTTAAAATGGGTAAACTACAGAAATGTTTTATAAAAATCTGTTAAACAAGAAAAGTAAGGGCAGGAGAAATGGATGATTAAGAAGCAATGACGGCTTTGTCAAAGCTATTGATGAAAAGTAGGTAAGAGAATACTTAAAACATCTGAATATATATACAGATCAGCAGGTGTGCATGCATTTTGGAGTGTTAAGGGAATTAGCTAATGAACTTACAGAAACACTGGCAATTACTTACAGAAAGTTACTGAGTGTGATGGGAAAGTACCAGAGGGTGGGAGTGGGGAGGGCAAATGAAATACTGAACTTCTAAAAGGTAGATAGTAAAAAACAAAATAATGAAATAATCCAGGCTCTAAGCATTCAGTGGTCTGATTTCTATCGCTGGTAAAGGAACGGCATGAATGTTAAAACAGAATCTGAACCATAAACACAATTAGCAGCAACGGTTTCTGCAGTATAAATCATGACAGACAAACCTTATAATTTTTTCAGATCAAGTTACGGAAGTGACAAAAGAAGTACACAGAAGGTGTTGAGTCTGGAATGTTCTGAAACAAGCAGTTTCAGGACGTCATGAAACCCCACTTGAAACATGAATTAACTTTGATGTGAATGTCAACGTTGTCATGTAAACCAAGAGTGAACTGAAGGACCATAAAGTGAAGAAAATGATAAATTGAAGTATTGAGTTATCGGAGGCTGTCAGTGGTCATACAGAGGGGTGTGAGTTAGGTCTAGTTTTATTTAAGATTTTTTATAATGATGTGGGAAAGGCTGAAGGAGGACAAGGTGGACAATAGGAGGCTGGGTTTCTACATGGTCTGCACTAAAGCGAAGTTGATAACACTAAATGCTGAAGTAAATAGGGCCTGCACAAACCTCATGAAGTTCAATAAGGCCAAGTGCAAGGTCCTGCACCTGGGTTTGGGGCAATCCTAAGCACAAACACAAGCTGGGCAGAGAACGGATTAAGAGTAGCCCTGAAGAGAAGGACTTGGGGATGCTGGTGGATAAGAAGCTCAACATGAGCCAGGATTGTGTGCTTGCAGCCCAGAAAGTGAACCATATCCTGGGCTGCATCAGAAGAAGTATGACCGGCAGGTTGAGTGAGGTGATTCTGCCCCTCTACTCCGCTCTCATGAGACCTCAACTGGAGTACTGCATTCAGTTCTGGAGTCTTCAGCTAAAGAAGAACATGGATCTGCTAGAGAGAGTCCAGATGAGACCACAAAGGTGATCAGAGGGCTGAAGTACCTCCCATACAATGGCAGTCTGAGAGAGCTGGGTTTTTTTAGCCTAAAGAAGAGAAGGCTCCAGGGAGACCTTACAGCAGTCTTCCAGTACTCAAAGGAGGCCTACAGGAAAGATGGGAAGGGGCCCTTTCTGAGGGGGTGTAGTGACAGGACAAGGAAGAGCAGTTTTAAGCTGAAAGAAGAGATGTTTAGATTAGTTATTAGAAAGACATATTTTCCTATGAGGGTGGTGAGGCACTGGAACAATTTACCCAGAGAAGTTGTGGATGCCCCATCCCTGGAGATGTTCAAGGCCAGGTTGGATGAGGTTTGGAGCCATCCGGTCCAGAAGAAGGTGTTCCTGTCATGGCAGGGGACTTGGAACTGGATGATATTTAAGGTCCCTTCTAGCCAAAACCATTCTATAATTCTATGATTCTATGATAAGCCTTGCAAGTGACAGGCTTGAAGATATCATATAGGTGAGTGAAAATAGCAAACCTCAGTGTACAACTGTTCAGATTAGGGATTACTGCATTTCAGCCTGAATGCAGAAAATATGTCCAAATAATATAAATTATTATTTAAAAAAATCAAACAAGATGCTATTTCAAAAGTAAAAATGAAGATGCTTCGCTACGAAGATATCGAATCATGATGCCTTTCTATGGAAAAAAAAGAGAACGAAGCCAATGCCATTTGATTTCCTTAATGGTCCCTCTGATATGCTCCAGAAACAGTTTCCTTGTATATGGTACAGTTGAGGTTGCATCAAAAATACTGTGTACAGTTTGGGAGATGTCAATCTCAGAATGCTGTCAAGAAATTGGAAAGAGTCTGGAGAAGAGTAATCCAAATGATTAAGAGTCTCAGGGGATTAATTTATAAAAAAGATTGAGTGAATTGTATTTTGATTAGAAATACACTTGAATGGTGTAAAAGTAACAGAAAGACAGAAAGTTGAAAACAAGATGATTTAGGATGGCCCAGAGGTTTTAGTGCAATGAAGAACAAAAGAGAATTTAGGATATCAAGAAACATTTCTTAGCTGTGAGGTATTTTGATTGTATATTTCCGCCTTTTTTTTACAGAATGGGCTTCAGGAGAAACAAAGAAAGTTCTCACTTCTGGAGTTGTCATGTAGGACAGAATAAAGGACTTCTCCAGCTGGGTGGGAAGGATCCTGCAGTGTGATCTAGCAAGTCTCTGCATCTTTAATTCTTCCTGTCTCAGCATAGAAGTGGGAGGCCGCAATTCTCAGCAAGCTGACCCTATGTGGTTTCCATTCCCCAAAACACTTATCTGACAGCGTTACCTTAACCTTGACTAATGAGTAGGTCAACCAGTAAAGGAACTCCCTGGGGTGACTGAATGGGTGAGGAGCTACATCAGCTGATCACTGCTGTCATTTATCTCTTTATAAAAATAAAGGGTAGTCTGCTGCTATTGTTTACATCTGCTGGCACTCTTTGGCCATGATGGTAAAGACAAAATCAAATCACAGAAAGGGTGAAATGACAAAGAAGCTGGAGACATACTTAATTAAAACACTATAATCTGTCACTTTCTCAAACCATAAACTGAGAAACTGTTTAATTTTTTCTTCCAAGATGCACCTGAAGTTTAAACAAACTTTGAAACTTACAAACTTAGAACTGAAAGTATACATTATCTGAAGAAATCTCATTTTTTAGGAAAAATACTGAGTTTCTATTGGGAGAAATAAGAACACTCATATTGATTTAGGGTCAAAGCTTCAATAATTTCTGCCACCATGTGTCCTACTGTACCTGAGGTACTAAAGCATTTCTATATTATGTAATATGGTGTATAATATTTCTATGTAATACATACATAATCTAACAACCCACTTAGGATAAAAGGGCGATAGTGGTCCTGTTTGTTTAAACTGAGATTAATCTCAGAAAATCGGGCTGTGAACAGAAGTGTAATCTTAGATTTCTAGTGAGAACTCTGCGCTTGAAGGTAACATCTATTTTTATCACCTGTACTGGTAGCTGTGCAGCTATATCTCCTTGACAGAATTAAAGATACACATTACAGTCAAATACAGGAATATTTCCTAATAGAACATGTCTCAAACGTTTCTTTGGTTTAATACTAGACTAATTCCTATATATATATCACTTGTGTATTGAAATGCTGCCTTAATATTAATGTATCTTAATGACTGCTCCATCAAGGAGGGGAGCACTGCAGGGTGGCTCTCCAGAAATACATAGCCCAGTTCAGCCCGGATGCTCCCTGTGTGCTGGGCAAGCTGAATCCTGCCACCTCCTAGATCCTGTGTCACTGTGGGCAGCTTTACTGGGGGCATAGGGAGGTATATTGCTTTGGATACATAGCAGTGGTTGGCACCACTACTAACTGAGAATGCAGGTGGCTGCTTTCTAAATTGGGTGATAGGAACAGTCTAATAATAATTTTTTTGGTTACTGTCCCTTCTGTGTCTTATAATTCCTAAAAAGGTCTCCTCTGCCTTATTCTTTCTTTGCTAATGTACATAGACCATAGTTTCACTCACACAGAGAATTGATACTTTGTGTTAAACTCTGAGGCCTACTTTGTCAATATTAATTACTGTTCATTTGCAAGTGCTGAATGTTGTGAGTCAAGTAATGTATGCATGGTGGTCGTCCTTGGAATACACCCAATTTGCAGATGTCAGGTGCTGAGTAGCAGAAGATGGAAGGAAAAAGTGCGTGTACAGACTATTTAAGTCCTTATACCCTGAGATGTGAAAGGATCAACCAAATTTTAGGCTGTGTTTGGCTCTGGCCAGTGTCCAGTACATGGGTGTTACGGTAGGTCTTCTTCCTACAGTATGTCAGCCTCCTGCTTGCCTGTGCTTCCTTCTGCTGCTGTTTAAAAATACATCCAGTCCCAAAGAAACTCTCCTCAGAGAAGATGCCTGGATATAGTACTATAAAAAGGATGTATATTCCAATTTAAAATATGCACAGATCATTCACTGAGGTAGCAACTATTCTTTTTCCCTTCCCCCAAGATAAGAGTGTAAATCACATCTTCTCAACAAGGCAGGTAGTGAGGATGACAAAATTCTTACATTCCTAAAGTGTTATTGGAGAAAAAATGTCACCTCCATGCATAATTGCATAACTTTACTACCTGTCATTTTCTATCAATCAAAAAAATGTTATACTTGAATTTGAGGACAAACATGTCTAATAAGATTTTAGATTGACAGCTGAAAGGCTGTACTCAACCTTATTTTAACTTTATTTTTTGTTGTTGTTCACTAGATCAACATGGAGAGTATTATACCAAAGTTAAGGGAAACAAATACTCAGATATATTAATCCCTTATGTACACTTTAACTCAAAAATAAAGAATTTCCTTCCCTGTAGGTTTTGTTAGTCAGCTCCCTTCAGTCTCACCAAGGCTGCGGCAGGAGTCTAATGTTTTTTCCTTTGTATTTTCAGTGCAGTGTTGCCAGATTTTGTTTCAATTAACAGAGAAATGTGTTTAATGACTTGTAATCAGTGCCAGTGCTCTCAGTGCAGCAATATTTCCTCCATTTTACCCTGCTTCCCCCAGTCCCCCTTGTCCTGGTGCAGGGCTCTGGATTCGTGGCCAATGGACTGGAACCTCTGGTTCCCCATGCAACAGCTCATGTCCCTCACCCCAGCATCTGCCCACCCCTCCCTGGGCCCTGTTGGGCAGGATATGCAATAGTCTTCAGTTCTGCAGATCGGGGATTTATTCTCCTTCATCAGTGGTAAGCAGAAGATCTGTAACTCTAGTTACTTTAGGCTGGGGCCAAGTCACTAGTGGGGTACCACAGGGATCCATCCTAGGGCCTGTGCTCTTCAATATCTTCTTAAATGACCTGGATGAAGGACTTGAAGGTTTATTGACAAAGTTTGCCAATGACACAAAACTGGGGGGACCTCTTCATACTTGTATCACAGAGCAGCTGTTGGAGGGATGTCACTTACTTCCATGAACATCTGGATTAGCAGTGATTAGTATCAGGCGAGAAGCTGGACTCTACCCTGCTCCCACTTGCCCAGTGTGCTGTAAGGGAGCAGACACCCCAGGAACAAGTACTGCAGATTTTACATGGCTGATGCACTTTTTTCCTTGCTTGCAGAAAGAAGCAAAGATTTTTGCCTACAATTGCAATGAGTGTTGTGCAACTAGTAGGGATAGAGATTCCCAAAGTTAACATTCGTTTAGCTAGGTGACGCTGTAAAAAGTTTGACACTGAGGCAGCCTGGGCTTGGATGTGTGCTACAAAAGTCTCCTGAACCCCTTGGAAGGTGAGGCACAAGCTCTTATTCCACACCCTGCTGTGTACTCGCTGTAGTTAGACATAGGCTGGATATGCCTCTAAAAGTGGAAATCACATCCTTGACTGTAGTGTAGGTCCCAGCGACTCCTGTTTTGCTTCCAAAGCAACACAGCGTATGCTGTATGTTGCTCACTGCTTGTGGCAAAGCCACAAATGAGCCTCCAGAAATCTCTTTTCATGAAATGTCAATACTGCAGTGATATTTATCTTCCAAAGTCCTTAATGGATTCTTTTTGCATTCCTGAAATTGTGTAGCCTAACTTAATAACAAATGAGCAAATATTTAAGAGAGCTTTCATAACTGCAAGTATAACCAAGGAGTCAGATGTCAAAGTGCTATCAGCTAAAGTCACAATTAAGTACAACCCACAGTTTTCATAGTGGGAGCAATTAACTGAAGGCACAAAACTATGAAAAAGGGTGGTCGTTAAAGAAAAGAAGATTGAGGTGAGACTTTTTGAGCATTCATGCTATTATTTAAATTAACAATAAGTAGTAACCTTTTTTGCAGGATCTTTCATGTTTAATCTTCAGAATCCTATACAAATGCAATGGCCCTCTCTCACAGTAGTCAGTGAAAGGTAAAATGCTAAGACTAACATAAAAGTATAAAACTGAATTAAACTTGTTTAGGTCTGATATCACACATACGGCACGGGCCACACCTTCTCTTACTGAGGAGAACAGTCTTCCAATAGAACTGGAAGAGGATATTTATTTTGCTATTTCTTCTCTACTAATGACATTCATGTTTCCATACATTTATGATTTGGATTCAAGGTACTGTCATGAAAGTGATCCATGGCAGGCAGGTTTTTCAGGGTCCTTTTGATAGTGCAGCTGGTTTACAATGGTGCTGAGGAAGACCTGCAGGACCACATATCCCCGGAGGAGATGTGTTCTGGCTGGGCTCTCCAATACACCTTTCCAAGAGCAATTTCCCGTGTCCCCTGCAATCAGTCATGTGAAATCGTCTTTCTCAAAGGCAAAGTGTCATTAAGGTCTGCACATATGAGAAACAGACAATCTTTGTGCAACCAGAGGCAGAGGAATACTGAGTTTTGCTTTCTTTCCATGACTTGTGAAAATGTTCCAGCAGTTGTAGCTCCACCTCTCCATGGAAAATATTAGATGATGTGATTGTGCTGGCCAGATTTCTTTGCCTGTCAGGCTTCAGGATCAGAAACGCAGTGGCAGAAGCCCAAGAAACTCTCACAGTGGAGTGTACCCGACTTCTTCTGGTCTTTCCCCAGGCTATCCTCTCACCTAATGAATATCCTACCAGGGGCCTGGAAAAGTGTCGATGGAGAGGGTGTCAGAGAGACCTTAAGGCCAGTGCAGAGGATGGTGGGGATAAAACAAAGTATAGAAGGGACTGGGGAGACCTTGCCTGCTACATGACAGGCAGATGCAGGGAGGTGAGCCGCTTTTTCCACTGACAGCAACCTGGCTGTATCCTCTGCCTGCAACAAGCACCCTTCCCCTGTGGAGTGAAGAAGAATTATGCCTGCATGTTTTATCCCTGTCCATGTTTTCTGCAGGCTGAGGCACACCAGCTCTCCACCAGCAATGTGCTTCAGTAGGAAAGGCTGCTCAGGGTCCCACTTCTATGTGGTTAAAGTAGAACATCTGCCAAAAAATCAAAAAACCTTAATAGAAAAAAAAATAAACCTATCCAATGTTTCTAATTTTGTTCATTACATCATCAGATCCATCTGTTTTCAGAGTTTCATGAATTTCACTGGAATTTATATTGTGGGGCAGAAACCGATCATCCGCTTACTTTACTAATGAATCATCAGAAGAAAGAAGTGAGCTGAAGGAGCCTTTTCTTTGCCTAGGGCTGCTACAAATGTTAGGCATGAGCATTTGTGCTGAGTTCCTTCAACTTCTGCTGACATCAGTGTGGTGAAGGATATGAATGACTGAAATCTTATGACTCTTAATATCAAAGAGCTTTAGATATTGCTCTTAGGACCACACCTGAAACAAGGTCTTGCCATGGCCCACATGCCATTACACTGCATTTCTTTCATACTGAGATGCCAAAACTACGTTGCTAAGTTATAAGTAGTTTACATAATCCCAGAATGCAACATGGGAAAGCTTTCAAAATAAAAATGAATAAGATCAGCATTTATTGTTTTTTTCCTCCTGTGTTGCCACTGAAAATTCTTATTGGTGTGGCTTTATATGAATAGTTCTCAGAAATAAATTATGAGCAAAATTCAAAGCCACCATAAATTAAATGTGCTTTTTTCCTGCTTTGGTGTACAAGACGTTCCATTAAGCTAGCCCCATATAATATACCTTGGATGTGTTCAAGAAAGCCCTGTAAATTATAGTAAGTATTTAAAATGGTAAGTAGACATTGAAAAAGGCCACATTAGGATTAATGAATGAAAGGGTTGATACTGAAAATGCACTTGTAAATAAATAACATGAAAAGTAAAGATGACACACTGTTAGGTTAGAGTTACAAGTGGGAGTATGATGATAAATCACACGGCTCTTTGTCAGAGCTTCACATGTGGGTGCACATACTCCTTAGTTCCTTTCTTCCCTTCGCCCCCCGCCCCCCTCAAAAAAAAGGACTCTCCCTTCCCCACTCTCTGCACCTCCAGGAGGATGATGGAACTTCTTGCTTTCAACACTGGCTTTCAGTGCTGGAGGTGTTCTGGGCTGTGGAGTTTGCTACCTCTTAGGAGCAAAACTTACTTTGGCTGGGTGAAGGCAGTTCTTCCAGCCTGCTTTATCTATTCTAGCAATAAAATGCACGTTGCTGACAGTAAGTGCTTGCCAAGGGTGCAACTGGGCCTAGATTCACTGCTGCTGTTCACAGCAGTGCCGGGTCATTGGATGTTGCACCCCGCTGTCTTGAGATGGAAGCTGAGTAGCAAGAGGTGAATGGGGAAAGCTGAGGACAACGTGAAATGGAGTATAGGGAATGCAGAGCTTGCAGCCTGGTGTAGGGGTGGAGAAGAAAGCTTCTTCCTAACCCCTCCACAAGTCCTGGATTTAACACGTGGCTGGTTGTGAAACAGCACAGCCAGTTCGGTAGCAGCCGTGCCATGGGCATGGTTTGAGGTTGGTCATAGTGGAAACATTAATTGAAGTTCTCTGCTTTGGGTTGAGCTTGAGCAAGAATGTACCAAAACCCCAAAACCCAGAGAGGAAAAATCTTTTTTTCTCAAGCAAGATTTTTCCATGTTTTCATTGCTCCAGCCATAAAGACCATATATACTGACTGCAAAGCCAGGCATAATTACATCTTGTATCTCACACCATACCATCATCTGTGGGAGCAGTTCTGTGCAGCCTGCTCTGACTCACCACTGAGATAGCTCACAGACTGCGATCCAAAAGCGTGGAGCAAAAATGAGATGTGTTAGTACTTGAGGATCACCTGGGCTGAGGAAAGCATCTACCTAATTACATTAGGGTTTGTATGTCTGAGAGCATGTGTAGGCTAAGTAGGCCTTATGTAGCTGGCAATGGAAATTCCATGTTAAGATTACTTCTGCTTGGAAATGCTATGATGCGTCTGCATGCAATCAGATTCTGGCTCCTAGTGGCACAGGACAAGCCTAAAATGTGATGGCCTTAACAGAACTACTCTGGGTGCAAAGAGGTGCAAGACAGAATCAGACTGTGGCATGTACACTACATGAAGTGATGGGTGGGTACGTTTTTATAACCTGATTTTACTTCCCCCCATAGTATTCAATTTTATCCACATAGGTCCATTGAGAAAACAAGGTTCTGCTCTCAGTGAAGTGTTTATGGGCCCATGCAGCCAAAGGAATACCTTTTATGTGCCTGTGGCACTTTGAATATCTTTGAATGGGAAGGAATCTTTGTGGGCAAGAATAAATCCGCGTAGATTTTGGTCTGCCATGTGAGGAAGGGCAGAGTGGCAGTCATTGCCACCTAAATCTTTGCCAGACCCCGGGGAAGGATTTAAGTTCAGGTTCCCTATTTGAGTAAGCACTAGGAACAAATGGTAACATAAAGGTTAGTAGAAGATTATAAATAGGATAATAAATGGAGAAAGAAGGATTATACTACCACATTAGAAATCATTTGAAGGGAAGGTAGAAACTCTCATGCTTTGCAATAACTTTTGAGTGCTCAGATTGATGGTAATCTGTCTGTGTTATTTATTATATAGAAATATGCTTTGAAATAAGTTTTTAAAAGAGCTTTTTTTTAAAATTATTAGAGCTACAAATAGAGTAGAGCACCAAAACTCTGATAGGCTGAAGTAGAATATGAATGGTGTGCATACAAATATTTGCTGTGGAGATGTGTCTGAGTACATCCAATCAGTTGAATGAGGAGAATAACACATTTCTTATGTGGCCAATATTAGCTAACTAATTTGGCTTATATTTTTGAATACTCCTGATTAACTGTTTTGTGAAAAATGCTCTGTCAGATAAACTCAGATAAACTGATAAAGGGGAAGAAACCACAGTCCATCCATAGATAGACTGTGAGCAGAAAGAGCTAAATTAGTCCATCTGCTTTGAACTCTTCATTCAGATCAGTGTAGTTCATAAAACTGAAAAGTCAAATAGTGTGTAGTAAAAGACAGGCTTAGGAGTTCAGATGGAAAGGAAGTAACAATCTCTGCTCTTTATTGGTCTCTATAACAAGAGTCCACAAGTGCTTCACAGCCTTCAGCTTTTCCCTGTGCAGTGTTAAGTACAGTGGTTTCTAACAAGCATAGGAAAGCACAAAATTATCAGCATGAATCCATGCTGAGCAGTGGTAGGAAGACCCTGACTGGAGGCCAGATGCCCACTAAAGCCACTCTGTTACTCCTCCTCCTCAGTTGGACAGGGTAGAGAAAATATAATGAAAGGATCATGCGTTGAGATAAGGGCAGGGAGAGGTCACTCACTGATTAACATCCTTCCTCCTCAAGGGGAGGACTCCTCACACTCTCACACTACTTCAGTGTGGGTCTCTTCCACGGGATGCAGTCCTTCAGGAACAGGCTGCTCCAACGTAAGTTCCCCACAGAATCACAAGTCTTACCAGAATAGCTGCTGAAGTGTGGTCTCCTCTCTCTGAGAATCCACAGGTCCTGCCAAGAGCCTGCTTAAACATGGGCTTCCCATGGAGTGAGAGCCTTCTTCAGGCTCATCCACGTGCTCTGATGTGAGGTCCACCATTGGCTGGATATCTACTCCACTGTAAACCTCCATGAGCTGCAGGGGGAGAGCTTGCCTCACTGTGGTCTTCACCATGGGCTGCAAGGGAATTTCTGTTCTGACACCTGGAGCACCTCTTCCCTTTCCTTCTTCTCTGGCTTTACTGTCTGCATAGCTGTTTCTCGTGTATTCTCACCCTTCTCTCCAGCAGCAGTTGGTTGGGGTTTTTTTGCCTCTTCTTAAATATGTTATCACAGAGGCACTACCACCATCGCTGATGGGCTTGTTTTTGGCCAGCAGCAGGATTGTCTTGGAGCCGGCAGGTGTTGGCTCCGTTGCACAGCAGGGAAGCTTCTGGTGTCTTCTCACATAGGCCACTACTGCAAGGAAGATTTCATTACAACCTGTCATAAGTTTAGGCTGGACAGCCAGACTACTCACTGTTTTCAAAACACACCTAAAATGCTGGGAAGCCCCGGAGAGGTGCACGTTTGCTCTGATGAGAAGGGCATTTGAGATGGAGGCCTCACTCTTGGGTCTCAGAGCCCAGGTGGCTCACAGTGGAAAGGATGGCTTTCTTCTGCTGCTTCTTTCCTCACAGTGCTTTTGGCAGGTGACACTTCTACTTTTGGTTATCCTGGTAACACTCCAGTAGTTTTTTAAGTCACTGGGCAATCTCTGGGAAGCTCTGCTTCCTATCTGTGCGTTTAAAGGGTTTCATTTTGTTTTAAGGACATGTTTGTTTCTTTTCATGAATCTGAGAGTTTTTCCCACTCTCAGGCTTTCATGCTATGAGATTAGTACAGCAATCAGGAAATTACTAGTATCATCCTAATTTTAGTATTGTTCATGCATTGCAAAGCAACTTGCCACACGAGAAAAAAACATGTTTGAGCAATATTGGTGCAATATGTCAGACATGTAGCAATATTCTCTGTGATTATCACCCCATACAATTTTCAAAGCAGTGATGAATTGTGACAGATCCTCCTCTGAAATAACCCAACATAGTTTATGAAATCAGTTGAAGTATATCAGCTTACATCAGCTGAGGATCTGGGCTACATTTCTAGGTTTCTGCTAATACATTTTTATGACGGAAGTGAGTACCCAAGATGAACTGAGAGTTAACCTTTCTAGGTGGCCTTTATATTATTCTTGTGAGAAAAGCTAGATAAGTTTCAAGCTCATTTACACAAAGAGATGCAGCCCCTGAGTACTGAAAATGAGTAAAATCTCTGGCATAAACATGGGAGAAAATGCCCTCATGCGTGGCAAGGATTAGGGAGTTCAGGGTAAAGCGAAGAAACTTTTAAAAAAGATGGCAACATAAATCAGACTGTATTTATTCCTTTTTTTTTTTTACAGAAGCAATTTGCTCTTACCTAGATGTACATCTCCAGTATGGTCAGACACAATTTGTAATAGATATTTATAATCACAGTAAAATTGTAGTAACCTGGCATCTGTTACAATACTATCAGTGCTGTTTAAGCTTTACAGAGAAAACCCACCATTTTCTGTGTGTGAATAGCATAGTGTGGGGATTAGCAAAGTGTGAATTAGCACAGTTGTGCCTACTGGCCAAAAAGATACATATCCTTTTTCTTGTCATTTAGAGGCAAAGAGGAGTTAATTCAGAAAAGACTAAGTTACTGACACTTTTAATAATAAAGTAACACTTCAGAATGGTGGTGCAAGATGAACGATTTGTAATGACCAGTATAACAATGTGAGAGAGACATGTCATGAGCTTTTCCCTCTGTTAACATATCTGAGACTATTCAGCAGTCACCATCCTTTAAGGGCTTTTCTAGTAATTTCTTTTTTTTATGTATATGTCTTTTTCCAAATCTGCCAAAAATACTATTTAAAAAGACCACACAGAGAACTGATTTACCTTACACAAATGCCTGGTGGGAAATAGTCATGTAAATTTTGATTTACTGAATGCACAAAAGAAGGAGGCCACCGCCTACGAAATGGATGACAACATCTGAAAGTGGTTCCAGCATTTTAAAAGCAATTATGGGGGGTAGATTTATGCACAAAACCTGCTCTGTACATTAACTAAATTTGTGGGTTTAATCACTGGAAGGAGAAAACCAGCTATGAAATACCCAAAGTAACAGGTCATTGTAGATATTCCCCTGAGGACATAATTTGTGTCAGTGTGTGTAGACAGGACTGTGCGTATGTGTTGCAAAAGTGACAAAGGAAAAAGTCAGTGAACATCTTCAGAAAAACAAATACAGGAGAATAGTTGAATATATGGCTTCCAGAATAAAGAAAATAGAGTTGTGGCTATGTGAAGATTTCTTAGTATGGGAATGGCAAAAGAGTAACGCATTCTTCACTCCAATGGAAATTAATGGAGCATGCATTCCTCATTCTCAGTCTATTTGAGGCTGCAACAGGGGATATCACATCTGGCAAAACTACTTTGAGTCATGTTATACCACTTATAACATCATCTGGACCTTAGGAAACAGCTCTTTGAAAATAAGGAATGCTGTACAATACCTGACATTAGCCCTGTTGAAAGGTACTGATAAGTTGCAGAGGCCTAAGAAATTAAGGGCCACATTTACATGGAATTTCCCTGCACTTTATTACAGTCAGTTCCCTGGTTTTGCAATTTTAACTGCCCTTTTCCCTTAAGTGCCTTTCCCATGGCTAGCAGGGGATGCTTGTTTGTGAAAGGGAACTAAATCACTCAGAAACAGAGCATCTGGGACAACAGTGTACACAGAAACATTACAAAATCTGATATAAATTGAGAGCATCCATTATTAATAGAAATACTATTTTCAAACTATGTCGCACTTTCATCTCTGAGGATTTCACATGCTATAGTCCTGATCCTGTGTTTGTAGTCCTAACTCCCACAGTTAGCTTGATCAAATTTGATGGAATTAGTGGTATAAGGAGGATGCACACTTTATAAATCTTTGCAAATCTTGACCATAGACAGCTTCATAAAAACTTAGTGCTGGGGTGGAGGACATTGTCTTCTAGATTTTTTCATATATTCTGCAATACAGAATTTCTCTGCTTAAGGGGCTGTTTTGGAAAAGGATGGTGGTTTGTTTTGAAAGTGTCTTAGGACTCCTACAATGTGCACAAAGCAGAGAAGAGCTCTGGTTTGTTAGAAACAACAGCACTGCATTGCATGTGAGGCATTCGTATTTTTCCCCTTGTTCCTGCTTTAGAACAAGTAAGAAATTAACCATTACGATGTTCAGGAATATCTGAAATAAAACGAACAGAGCCCCATAATCAAAGAGCTGGTCAGAGCTAGCTGGTGTTCATAAATCAAGCTGAAGGGAGATCTGGAAATGTGAAAGGGGCAAGGAAAGTCTGAATGTCATAAAATCTCCTACTGTTGCACATTGGAGTAGGGGATATGTATAAGTTTAGTGTTTTCCTTCAAACCAGAGTGTTATTCTGAGTTGAAATACCTGATCTATGCACTGCTATGGATTGGGGTCTTTTAAACCAACACCTCCATCCAAATATGTTCACTTGGCATCATCTATCACCTGGCACCAGCTAGCTTAATTATTCCAGGGAGGTGATCATAAATTAATGCAGAAACTCTTTTTTTTGTGTGTGTGTGAGAGTGTGTGTGTAGGGGTAAGTGTGCTGGCAAGTGCTTTGTTCAGGGGTCAATAGATTAGTGGCTGATATAGAAAGTTATATACAGTGGCATGAGGTTTACCACCCAAGATAAACCTATGCCCTTATTAAAAATGTACAAGGAAGGTAATTTCTTCTATAGGACTATAACATCTTTTTTTTTGATATTTTGTTGTATCCAACACTAGTTGTAAACAGTCCCTAGTGTCCTGTCCCGCACCCGGGATTATAAAAATATTTAAAGTCACAGAATGGCAAGGTAGACACGTATTTTGATTTATGTTATACTATGGTTTAGGCACACATTTGATGGCAAGGTTTTTGGCTGACAACAGCATCACAATAGCAGTCTTCCAGTCGTATATTATAGTGATGACCCCTATCAGGGTTTGATACAAGGCTATAATATAGGGTTTCTGAAAACTCTACATAAGCAATAGACAACATAAAAAATCATATTACTATTTATGCACCATCAAATCACATTAGGAGGGATTTGACCACATAAATAGTAAAATGACTTTTTGGGAATATGGAAATCAAAGAAAAATGTTTCAAACAGAAACCGTAATTTACAGAAAAAATCACCAACATACAACCGTGTTTTGAAAGAAAAATAAGAGAAGCAAGAAGAGAAAGGAAGCTTTCTTGGAATCTTTTCCATGTACTTTGGTGTAGGATATTTTTTTTGACACACCCTATCGAAGATGCATCCTTTCATGTAATATCTTTATTACCTATATTTATTGTAGTAAATTGTGAGATATGTGGGAGTTGACTGATATCTATGTTGTCAGCTGTTTGCCAGCTGTTTTCTCCTGGGATGAGCAGAGTGAATTTTAGCTTCTCAGAATTACCAAAATAAACAACATCATTGCTCTTTGTTCTTTCTCTGCTGTGCAAAAACATTCTATGGATAGAAAAACTTTCCACTCCCAGAATCTCACCCCCAAGATTTTCTTGAATCAGTTATGAATACGTATCAGTATTTATTTGGTTCTCATTGTTTGGTGATGTCAATAAAAATTGTAGAGTAAGCAAGAAAAATAATTGTGGCAATTATAGGATATTCGGAGTGTATTGAGTGTTGTAAAGACAAGTGTGAAAGTCAGGGCCCATGCCAAAGAAAAGTTTATTACTCAAAGAATGTAGCTGAAGTTGATGGGATTTTTGCCATTGACCTCCCAGTGAACTAGGTCGACCTTTGACCATGCAAAAATACCAGTAGATGGAGTGTCACTTTCCCGCAGGTCCCCTCTGCAGGACAGCATGGCCCTGTACTGCTGCAGGAGCAGTCTGTTGTGTGCAGCATGCACATCACCCTTCATTTCTCCTTCGTAGGAAGAGCTCAAAATGGACTCAATTTTGCCCCCAATGACTGTAATACACAAACCCAAAACATTCAGAAGCAAAATAAAATAATTATAAAAGCTGGCAATTATTACTCCGGGTTTCTGGGAAGTGAAGTTGTTATGCTTCCTATGGCCTGACTGGTATCATTGACAAAGGCATTTCTCACCTACTGAAAACAGGAAGGTGTTTTCTACACGCCTACTGTTAAACTTGTAAGCAGTGCTACCTACTTAAAAGTTAATTTATTTTATGGGATGTGAATAGGACTATATATTTGCCTAAAGTTTACCACGTGCCTAAGTGCTTTACTGGAGAGATGGCCAATATTCTTAGATTATTTTCAAAAATGAAAACTTTTATTTGACATAGTAATAAAATCTAAATTCTCAGAAGATTAAAGGATTGAGGAGATTTTACATGTCACTGTTGTGCATGCACAGCTGTCTTTGAAGTCAATGGAGCTTGTGTGTGCAAAAGGGCAGAGATATAGGGCAGCAGAAGTTCATTATATTGTGGCTTAGGAGCCAAAAAGATCAGAGGATATCTAGAATGCTACCTAGAAAGGCTTGAGTGCTTTGAAGTGGTCTTTTCTTCTTCTTCTTCTTCTTTTTCTGCTTTTGCTTCTTCTGCTTCTGCTTCTACTTCTTCTATTTAAAGGAATATGACCTAAAACTTTCTTTTTCTTTCTACCGAGAATGTAACTGTCAAAATCCACTTGCAGGAGATTCTGTCTTTCAGGGAGATTCCCTGATAGCAAAACAGAACAGCAGAGGTTGTTTAGAGAGGAGAACCTTGGGCATACACAAGAGGGAAAAGAGGCAATCTAGAGGTAGGAGGAGACATTGCTGAAAACAGGAAGGTGGTCTCTTGAGACTCAGGAAACAGAATGATTGTACACCAAGGGAAGATGGATAAACTCTCCAGGAGAACAGCAGGTCAGAACCTGCCTCTGGGAAATCTGTTGAATCAGGAAGGTTGTGATTTTTTTGCACATTGGATTATTTGTGTGTGCTCAAGCAAGAAAACTAGATAGCTATTTACTTGCTTGCCAAAAGAACACAATTAGCTAGCGTTCTTAGTGATGCTCTTAAATGAGAACATTGTTTTCATTTTGCAAAACATTGCTCTTATTTATTTACTTTATTTTGGAAACCTGCAAATGTTGGATCTCTTTCTTAGATTAGGGCTAGGCTTCGATCTCTTTATGGTTCTTTCTCTTCACATGAGCTACATAAGGAAAGTGCTGAGTAAAGAACGAGAGGTGCTTAGCACTCTCCCACACGGCGTAACATTGTTGTAAAATTACACCTTTCAAGAACTGGAATAAAGATAGTGAAGCTGAACTATTCAATTTCTGGTAACAATAGCATAATATTAATCACTTATTAACAGTCTTAGTCATTTGGCTTATTTACTCATTTTCTATCAACCTTTTAAAAGTCTTGTTTTGCCTTTGCTGGCCTCTCTCTTATGAATATCATCATCAGCTGTATCTTGGTTTGGGAGGATGTTTGTGTGGAAAGGGAGGAAAGGGAAAGGAAGAAGGATGACAAGCTCTAGCCAACATACTTTTGCAAAATGACTGCTAGCTCACCACATTGCACTATTTTTTTCCTGCTAATTACAGAAAAGTGATTTATTAATATTCATGCAATTGTAACTTCTCAGCTCACCCACAGCCTTTTGTAATCCACCCAATTATTTTCAGTATTACTTATAAGCTCTGACTTTAATTAATGGGGTGCAGAAATTTAAAGCATATGGGGTTTCTTTTCTTAAGTATGGGAACAACCAGAATTTAAAAATTCTGCAGATACACTTCTCAATACTGCACTTAAATTCTGTTTCTGAAAATACTACATACAAGTTGTCACATTTTCTTCAGCTTGACATAAAATTCTGTGACGTGTCACATCAAATAGCAACAATCATGAAATTTTTAGGGATGTGTCAGTTTTGAGATACACATTTTCTTGCTTTGATCCATCATGGTTCAATTGGAAGATAAAGTAATCACTTCTATTTCTCACTACTTTTTAATAAAATCATATAATAAAATATATATATTTTAAAATCTTCAAAGTATTTGTTCTGAAGACCCTTTAAACAGAAAACTGTTGTTCCTACTAAAATGCGCTGCAAAACCAGCACTTGGGTTGAGTTCTTTGCCTGCTCCATACTATAGCTTGAAGGGTGCTGGGATACCCGTGGTCGTATCTGGACAACTTGATCCTCCCATGTCTGGAGCATGATCCCAGCCCTGTGAAGGCCGGGGCAGCGGCAAATACTCACTGCTTTGTGGACTACGTCTGCCTGAGTAAAACTTCAAGTGCCTTTTTAATTCACCAAAGAAATAACCTTACAGAAAACACTTGCTCACTTGCAATGCTCCCCTTAGCAACAGGTGGAGCGAGGAGTGTACAGACTTTGCTAGGATTTCACAAGGAAGTCACGTAGCTACAACAACACCTCTCCCTCCCAGGAGACCTAGGATGAATGAAGCACTGAGCAAGACCTGGCTCCCTGGGCTTCCCCCATGCCATGCCTTGAACCCCTCTCGGGGGGTGATTTGTCTTTGGCACCTGACATGGCTGCAATGGGTGGCAATGCACATCTGCTGGGCTGCCAGGGGCCTGGAGTGCAGCTGCGCGAGAGGAGGGTGTGCAGACCAGCAGCCCCATCCACGGGGCGATTCATCAGCTGGACAGCTAATGCTAGGAGGAATTCCTCCCCGGTGGGATGAACCTGCAGTGACTCTTCTCAGGGTCTGAGGATGTCCCCCTCCGGTGCAGGCAAGTCCATCACTCAGCCCGTGCCTGAACTCTCCAATACCGCCTGACCCCCTTTTCAACTCCTGCACCCTCACTGTGGGACCCAGAAGCCTCATAACCTGCCTTGGCTTCATGTCCAGCCGCAAATCGGATGCCAGGTGTCCCAACGTGGCAGAGGGATGGCTGCCCTCACACCCACAGCATCCTCTCTACACCCAGTCAAGGAGGCTTGCCTGCCAAACCCTGATGGGAACATTGTTGCATACCAGAGGGTGCAGCTCTCTTTTGACGATTTAATCTTTTTAAGGTCTTGTGAGCTGGACCCTCCCAGAGGCTCTCCCCAGCAGATTCCATTGCTGGTTTCTGTTTGCCCCTCGCAGCACAAACCAAACTCCACAAACTGTGGAGTCACTTCAGGGCCTTTTCTGGTGTTGGGATGTCCGCTCTGTTTTGGCAGAGTGAGAGATGGCCTTCATTTGATGGCTCTGGAGAGTGGAGGATCAGGATCGTGCTGATGCCCTGGGGACATGTGACACGTGACAAAGGATGCAGAGAATGACTGTTCCTGTTTTCTGAGTTGTCTGGTCTGACTATGGTGTGCTGGAGGACACACTAAGGAAAAAAAGAAACCCAAGGACAGCAGCTGAATCTTTGTGATTTTTCCTTTTTTTTTTTTTTTCCTATTTTTGCCCAAGGAAGATTTCAATGTGCTCGCCTGTGCTGGGTCCTAAGGGAATAATGCGCTCCGGCAATTTATTACACTGTCTCTAGGCAGAGCCTACTGCTGATATATCAGGGAATTACTTAAGGAGTTACTTACGTCCAGGCGGCTGTTTGAAAACTTATATCAAGAACTTACATCACCTGCTTTCTCTTGTAGTTAAATTTAGGTCCCTTCCTTTGACTCATTTCTCTTTTTATCAGACCATAATTTAATTGCTGGTTACTGGACACAATGAGAAGCCTAAGTAAGCTTCAGAGTACACCTGAGAAACACTGCTGGAGAGAGCTAAGAAGCAATGTTTTCTTCTGAAAACCATTGTTCTTTCACAGTGATGCTAGTAGTTTCTGCTTTTCGGGATTGGATGAAGGAGATAGGCAAGAGATATCAGGAAGGTTAAGGGAAAGGTAAAGAAAAAGTATTTGCTTGTTATCAGAGAAGAAGAGGCAAAACTTATATTTCTTCTCACTTTAACTACTTGGCTATGTTCACCATTGCATTCACAAACTGGGGCAGGAGGTATATTGAGAGTGACATGGAAGTGCAGCCTTAGCATCCTGTGTCCTCGACCAAGATGTTCAATTGCTCTGACAGTGCCGTTGCAGGTTGGGGAAGCTGGGTAGGGTCAGGAAATGAGGATATACAGGAACGTAGTTCTTATTAACACCAAAGTGCTCAGTTCCAGGGACTGATGGCAGAACCTGTATGGGAAAGCAGCCTGTGCATACTTTAAGCTTGTATTGCAATGAAATGCATGTTTTAATGCTTTGGCTTTTTTTTTTTTTTATGTAAAAGCACAGTGAGGAATATAGAGCATATTTAAGTACCTTGACACTCTGACTGCTGGCGACAACCTGTATGGGGACAGGTGGTGGAGGTACCTCTTTCTATCTTGTGTCAATCTCCATAGAAATCAGTTTGCATTTACAGTGAATCATTTTAAGGCAAACCAAAATCGGAGACGGTTGCAGTCAAAAGTCTGTCCTGTAAACTGCAGTGGTTTGGAAGCTGATTGACAAGCAGCTTAGACATCTGGACACTGGGAGCAGGGTAGACAGCTGAAGCTGCCAACCTTTTCAACTTGTCCCAAGGAAAAGCTGTCCCAGCTCATCAGTCAGCACCCTTACATTTCCTAGATCTGCAGATTTTAAAGAGGCTATGACGACCCATAAAATCTAGCAACATGAATGGGTGTGTTTTATGACTTTTTTAGCTGAATAATAACTTAGAGGTTTGAAATGTCTGAAGACTTTTTTTTTTGCTCATGCCTTGCAATATATAAAAGGGATATTCCATAGCAGTTTTGCTTTTTCCTTTAATTCTGGTGGAATTATAAGCAATGAGTGCAGCAAGGGCTTATATGTCATGCAATTATGCCGCTGTTTTTTCCAAGAAACCTGTAAGCATTGTAGAAAATTGACAGCTAAGGCTGTGTGATGTTGTAGGCCAGTAGGCTTTCAACTCAGAAAACTGAGGTACAGTTTCAGAGATGAGATATTCACAACAGTATACTAGATTTTCTTCTCTTCTGGAGAAACTTTGTGTACATTACACAATGATAGCACAATTTAGCACAAAAAGTGAGGTCTCAGCAGAAGTGGGTAGATATTAATGAGTGTATCTGGGGCAGATTGAGATGCAATGAAAGAATTTCTAAGAATTCAATGGGTCAAAGGGTTTTGAGGGCCTTCATGACCTATCGCTGAAATTTATTCAAGTCAGCAGCATGGGCAATATGAAATACGTAAAAACTCAGAGTAAGACCCTGTTGTTACAATCCTAGCATGGTGCACAGCACAAGTCACTAGGATTCATTGTATTCTTCTCTGTGTCTGGGTGAGGGACCTCCAGCATAAAGCAGAAATCTCCCTCCTGAGTAGATACAAGCCCGTTAATTGTTCACCTGCTTCATTTCACAGGAATAAAAAAGGGGGGTTATGAGCAGAGAATGGGCATGTAGATTTAACTGCAGGTTTGACTTTAGAATTGAGGGATAAGCTGCATGTTTCTCAGCCAAAAGGTAAAATTGGTAGCTTCATACTACTTCCATAATACTAGCTCTAATCTCTTTCTGCTCAGATTTTTCTGCTTAGTTCTCACTATGCAATAGTCTTTCCCTCTGTGACTCATGATCCAGCTGGAGGCAAGAAGAACATAGGACATCTCTAGTCCTCCTTATAGACATAGACATACACGCAATGGTCCAACTCTAGATGTACTACAGTTCATTCTCAACAACCTGTTTTCAGAGCTGTCTTCCATTTAGTCTATTCAGTAATAAGAATCAATAACTGTGTGGTCCCGGCCCATATCAGCAGGATCAGTCACATTTTCATGCTGGGCATTTGCACAGATACCTTCACCTACCATCACCACAGCACTTCATTAGTGTGATACCGTGATGTGAGATGCCTACAGTAAAATGAACACCAAATGTCTTGAGGGATGATGTCATCATCCTTGAGTGATGATGATTATCCTGCCATGAATAGGTAGTGTCTCAGAAACATATGCATTATACGACATAAGCATTGACTATCTGTCAATATAGTGTCCTGGGAGAGAGAGTTCCTAAACCAGCTTAAAATAATCCCTTAGAGACAGATCTAGAAAAATATATTTATAATGGTGTTGACTGGCATGGCTTGAGTCCATTTCCATTTCCTGGCCCTTGTGGGGATGTTAGATTAAAACAAGGGAAGTATTTTGTGTAAAACTGATTTTCATGGAGTAATGAATGAAATGATAACGCAGAAGCTACAGTGCAACAATCACATCAGTGAAATAACATCTGATGGATTTCATAGAGCTGGCCTTCTCCTTTCCTCTTTTTTCCTGGAAACATGTATCTTATTCCATATGTAAATTCTCCAGTTTCACTATGATCTCCTATAACCAGTGCTGCCTCATTATCAGGTAAAGAGCAAGCCGAGTGATACTGCCTTTTTCCTTCTTCAGCTACTATCAAAACACTGCAACAACCCCAGTCACAAACTCGAGAGTCTTTTGACAGCAGCAATTAAGCAACTTAATTAATGAGTGAATAAAAATGATAATATTTACTGAATGGGAGCATCCTGGTTTGCATTTTTATTCAAACCGTGCACCTGAAGAATACCACTGAGTATATTGCCTCCTCCCCTTCTGCTTGCAAGATCTCTTCTTTTTTTTTCCCCCACACTATTTTGACTTTGCAAGCACCCAAAAGCTACTGCATGTACAGACACAAACACAATGTTGAGGCATCAGTAGTCCCTTCTAGTCAGCTGAGGGGAATATGCTACTACATTTGCTGTGTCTCTGGCTGACCCTCAAAACTTGGATCATATTTAAGAGACAATTTCCATGGTGCATTTTTAAGCCTGAACTTCATGTCAAAGTAGGTGATTAATTACTGATAAATAGCTAATAAAACATTAATGCATTTTGCAATTAACAAACCTTGGAATGACAGTTCTCTCTGCCCACTTTCTCGACACGGTTCACATGCATGTATGTAGACTTCAGTTTCCCCATATCTTTTATTTGCCTGTTAATCTGTACAATCTCCATATATCACCTTCATACATATAAATACATATTTAAGTCTACATGGATTTTCTCAATGAAATATATAACCCATCTCAAGTGCAAGTAAAACCCCATACATAATTATTTTGGAATGACAGACAGTGAATTCCTTAGCTATTATTTTTGACGACCCTGTCATGGATGCCAGGCATGTATTGTGGTAAGAGCCTGAGAAACTTGGGAAAACCCACCTGGGGAGTAAACTCCTTTTTTCTTTATGGAAAGGTTCCCCAAGTGACAGGACTGCAATCCTGGGTGAGCTTAATTAAAGTCAATAGAGAAAACTAAAGCACTCAAAATTGCTGCCTTTGGGGCTCCCCCACTCTTCTTTTTCTTCATTTGCTGACACTTTTAAGGGGAAGGTGCATTTTAAATTCCTTATTTGGGGCTCAGGGCTCAGTTCATCACATTCCCCTTCTGTTCTGTATCCCACATTAAATCTTTCTGACACTTCAAAGTGTTGTTTCCCATGATTTATGGCTAACTAATGCAGGTGCACTGGGCCTCCTGTGAGGTGCTGAATGCCCTTTTTGACATCAGTATTAATGAATGAAGTTTTGACATACAAAGCCAGGTAAGGGATATTACCTAAGATTACAGATATGTAAACTGAGGCGCTCAATAAGACAGCAAAGAAGCCAAAAGAAGAACTTAACCTTACCTGGCTCCCAGAGCTCTGCAGTATTTACTAAGCTTCTTGTAAGATAAGGTCTGCTGAGAGTATCTGTTTTACTCCTTGGGTTTTCCAAAACGTGTCTAACCAGACCTTGTGTCCCCATTCCCATCTCATTCTTTCTTCTCTGCTGCCACAGTTCCTTGTCGCAAGTCAGAGACATGCAGGAGCAACAATGCTGGGAGCATAAATGGATGAATAAAAAAGGATGAATAAAAAATGCTTTTGTGTAACAGGATCTTGACCATCTGCTGCACCTGCCATTTCAAACCCTTGTCTATTTTGAATCATACACTTTCAAATGTCATAGTCTCCACCAGGCCTGAAGCATGGATTAGTTCTTGAGCTTGTAATACTTGCTTTTGAAATGAGTGGCAAAATGCCTTCTGTCTTCAGCACAGCAAGGCCTCATCAACTGATAACTACAACCATTTTCATTCAGACCCCACCTTTCCTGGCAGATCTCGTTGGAAGTGTTATTATTATCTACAGTGGGACTGGGACTAGGGCATTTTTGACAAACTACCCTTGGGGCCTGATTTTGGAATAAAATCCTCATTTGCCGGCCTCTGGTAATGAGGTGGCCACATGACTTAAGAGTGAAGGCATTTTTATTAGTGTCTAATGCTAGATATACTTAATGAGTTTTGTGGATTAGGAAAGCACTTTAAACATTCAAGTGATCAAAATCCCTGATAATAAGGATCGGTGTCAGAAACACCCCAGCTCTGATTGTTGGTCCTATAGAACTTGTATTATTCACTGCATGCTAATCTAGGCTGTTGGTGCATTTACTGTAGAGGGACTGCTACGATAGCATGGTAGCAATTATACACTGTCTCCACAAGAGTACTCAGGAGCATAAAACAGAATATGCCAGAGCAGGGAGGAGTCAAAGTGCAGTAAGTATAGCTCACAGGGGATAAGACCAGAGCTGTGGGACTTGCATATGAATCTGTAAGGGTCTGAGGTGAGGAGATCCACTCAGCCTCATTGTGATTAAGGCTCTGTGCAAAATGCCACCTGGGATCTCAGTTCTCCAAACAACCCTTCCCGTTCTATTTCTGGCTCGTGGTATATCTACAGCTGTAGATCTGGTTCCAGTCCATTTCAATTTCAAACCATGGCAGACCGAGTGTCTCCTCCTTTCCCTGTTCCTCTTCACCACAATCCTTTGGCAAGAAGCTCCCCAATTTACTTCCCCTCTGGAGGAATGATATCAATGCTGAAAAGGTTAAGTGTGCTGCCTTATGAGTTGGGATGTTGTGAAATTTACACTCATTAACTTCTCTGGGTGGCCATCAGGAATTTAATTAATATCCTTGACATGAGTTTTTGAAAGTGATATCATGATTTCCAGATGCCCGTTACTGAGAGAAACAGAGATTGCACTTGCAAAGAGTGACAGCTTTCAGGAGTACACAGAGGCTTTGTACTCTGTCTTGCAAGAATAAAGACAGCTCTGGTTGCCACCTTCTTCCTGTGGGAAAAAAGGAAGGAAAAAAAAAGACAGCCTTTTTGCAGGTAGCCTCACTCATGACAGTAACATCACGTCTGTTTCTGCCCTTGTCAACACATCTCACTGTCCACAATCACTCATCATCTCCAGACAGACAGCACTGGAGGAGATCATCAATTGCCAATGCAATTCAGCAGATACACTTCATAAATTTTAATTACATTCCCACTGAAAATGAATGGTCAGAAAATATAAAACATCTGCCATCCAGATCATTTACATTTTTCGTACAATAAATCATCAGCAACATCCAAAACAATGGATTAAATCATGTGGAGTGTGATAGGTCAAGAAAGAAGGAACAGCACCCATTGTGTGATTACTGTTTGGACCAAAGCCATTACACGGTGTACAGTATCAAGGAAAATAAAAACATTAAAAAATAGTAACCGTTTGGACTTGTCCTCATAAATAAAATATCCCTGGTCTCAGATAGACTCTGCTAATGGATCTATTACTGTGTCAATGGAAAAATGAGGTTTTTTTTAAGTAAAAGAATATTTAGTTAATTAAGATGGAGGAAAATGAACATTTATCAATTGAGTGGCTGGGCTATTTAGCTTGTAAATAGAATAAAGAAGTGATGTCAGTGGAAAATAATCCATTAATCAGGTCTGACTAATATCATGACTGTTAAAATACCTCAATCTACTTTTTCTTCAGTAGAGTGCCGTGAAATCCCAGTGTGAGATCACCAAACAATGTGTCCAAACTATGCATTTTACTTGGCGAAGCATCTGATTACAGCCTTGGCAAGCCAGGTGTGGAATTGAAGGAGGATCTACTAGATCACCTCAGCCTGTGCTTGGCAAGGGTGGTGGATGCAGAGATGGTGACAAGCCCTGCCCAAAGAGACGGGAAAGCTGTGTTCAGCTCCCCTTCCTCTTCCAGCTACTGAAATCGCTGAAGAAACAGGCCAAGGTGGCAGGACCATATTTCCATTCACAGAGAGTTTGAAGCAATGCAGCAACAGCCAAGACTGCAAAAAATTACTTTCTGGTCTAGGTAACCTGATTTTCTCAAATCTGGAGAGATATAGGTACCTCAGACTCTTGAAAGTTTTGGACCATTTTTGCCCTGAATTAAGTGTGCTTTACGTTGTTCAATACTATGTGTAAATTTTTTTCTTACACAATGATACCATACCTATTTAACCTTGTGCTGCATTTCCTCCCTAATCATGCTTCCTTCAGCAATCCTTCTTGCTCTTTGCACTGTTACCAAGACTAAGACATTGTCCTTTCTGCCTTGAGACATTCTTATTTTCTAAAAACTGAAAGTAATTTTGGCTGGATCCACCTTAGGGCTTGTTTGTTTGTTTGTATTTTAAATAGTACCTATACAAAGGCACAGAAGTCCAGGAGAAAAGCAAACTGTGAACACAATCACAACATTGTGGATACAGCACATCCTCATCCCTAGAGCAGATGAGAGATTAGTGTGTTTGTTAACCTCAGTATCTTTCTTGTTGAATGAAATGGGTGGAAATCAGGTATACACTGAGCAAATGTTTATTTTGACTGGAAGCTCTGTCACTTTGTGTATTTATGAGAAATGGAGAGATGTATGTTTAGCCTGAGGAGGTATCTGTACTCTTCAAAAAAAGACCATTGATGGATGGCTGTAAAAGCTATACTTTTATCTGTTTTATGTTCTTCTAATGCTGCTAAATTGTTGCATATTAGGTTAAAAAATAGTTCATTCTGATGCTACATCATGAGCATGTCTCACAATGGTATGTACAAATATGCCTCTTTTATTTGAAGATTTACGTTAAAGGGAAATAAAAATCCTCATCACATATAAGAGAATAATGTAGCTGAAAGATTTTTCAAGGTGTTCAACTTGAGATTTTAGGCTTGAACTAGGAATAACATTTTTTTGACTTGATGTATTTGCATATTTTTAATTCAGTTATACAAATATCAGAGGGAAAGAAATGGCAATCTTTTCCCTTATAGAGATGTTTTACTTCATACTAAACTCCTTTACAACAACAGTAATTATTGAAAAATATCTCAGAAGTGCTGCAGCACGTTATTATTATTAGTTACTATTTATACAGTGACACGTATTGCTCTACAGACAAATAAAACCAACGTGGCTTTTCCTTTCTCACAACGATGGTTCATGTGCTTTTTACTACGAATTTGGCCAACTGGTTTGGATATGACAAGTAATTATCCTAAAATCTATTCCCTTTGCCCCAAGCCCCACCCCAAATACATTTTTAAAACACAAAATGTTTGTGCCATTTGTTGTCTCATCTTCCCGCTTTGTACCCTGTTGTCCCACTCCTATCCCTCCCCACACATCTCCAGTCACCCAATCTATGCTGCTTCTTTCCAATTCCTTTACTGCTGTTTTCGCATCTGGCCGGTCCAGGTCTGGAAGTGAAAGCATCCAGTCATGGGGGCAAAGTTTACAGTATCTCTGCCCAACCTGGAAGCAAAAGGTATCAGCAGACCAATTTTCCCACTATTTCCAGTCTTTCACCTCAACATTGCTCATCTGTGTGTGGTAGGATACAGGGTAGTCCCTTGGACTGATCACTTCCTAATGGTACTACCTTTCACCAAAGCACTGTGCCCCACATTATCCACTACCTGTTGCTTCAGTCTTTCACAGGAGTGCCTAGAGTAGCCAAAACATGCTCTTAAGGCACTGGTTGGTCCAGCGTGTTGAAGAGATATACACTACATACCCTTAAAGGAAATAACAACTGTATTTATGCTGTTCAGGAAGTGCTAGGGACTGCTAAGTTACAAGTCTGTTAAGCCTTCCATACACTTCAGGTTTACATATTTCAGTGGGCCAGCTGAAGGCCTACACTCCCAAGAACTTCTTCAATGAGACACAAACAAGAAGTTTTCCGAAGTTTATCCAGTCCTTTAAGGGACTTCAGCACCTTTTTCTTAGTGTACCTCCAGCATTAAACATCTCCTGCAAAAATTGTAGAGATTGAGGAGAAAAATTTTAAAAAGCATGTAGGTGCCTAGAATGTCCCTCATGCAGAAGACAATTTCCCAAATCCAGGTCATCTGTGCAATTATTTATGTACCTGAAAATCATTTCAGGCCAAGTACCTAAGAGCTCCTAGTACACCTTTAGTGGTGGTGATTTGGCTTGGACCAAGTGTATGTTGTTGCTGGATGCCTCCCCATCACCCTTGCCAGCTGAGCTTCACTTTGCATTCCAGAGAAACATCAAAACATGCCAGCTGAGTTCCTCCTGGGGAAAGTTCAGCTAGAAAAAGCACTTTGCAACCCTGTTAAACATGCTCAAGCCGCAAATGGGCAACTCAGCCTTTGGGACCAGGCTGCAGCTAGTCCAGAACGACTGCTCTTAAAGATGTGTTCTGTTGGCATGAAGTTCTTGCTCTCAACTCTTTTGCTGTACATATCTGCTCCTATTGGTCTGCACGACTAATGCAGGCACAGTCACTGTAGCTGTGCAGTTTGTTCCAGAGCTGACTGCAAGTGCACACGCATGTATGGGGCTATGTCACCTGGACATGCGTGTGCGTGCACATGTGTGTGCACGCATGATTTATAATTTTTCTTTGGCAAGACAAAAATAATGTATGAGCTCCCTCTGCTGCTTTATACGAAGAAATTAATCAAGAAAATTGCTTGCAAAGCTGAGAGCATTTTATCCATATCTTGCTGGTAATGCCGTATGCACAAGCAATACTAAAAATAATAGCATATTATGTTTGTAAAGCACTGTCCAAACATCAAATAATTAAATAAACAAAAGAATCTGTGTTGGCTGCATTACCTCATAAAATATTCCAAATACATCTGTTTTTATTAAATGAACTGTGTCAACATGTGGAGTAAAAAGATTGCTTTTTGACGTCTGAGAAGCTATCATTATAACCAGTGAAAACTCTGTTGAGAGTTAGGATACACTAAACATAGTGAGGTCTTTTACTCTTAAAAAGAATAAAAACTTTTTAAATGTTAAATGGTGATGTACTTTTGTGTGTTAATAGATTCTGGATGCCTTTTAAATTTTGTTAAACTAGCTGTCTACAGTTAAACTGTCTACAGTTAAAGCTACTTCTTGAAGTTTATCTGAACTTGCATGACCCACAGAAAAAAAAATCAGATTCATTTAATGATGGAAACAGAGGTCTGCTTAAGAATGGGGTGACTTAAAAGAGCTCTAAAATATCTTGTCTTCTTTTCTTTCTCTTCTTGTCTCCCTAATTCTATTGCTTTTAAAAATGGTGCAAGAGAGGTATCTGAAATACCTTATTATTTTCTGTATTGGAAAGTGTAATTTTGATAAATTGACCGGCAAACAGATTATTTCCTGAAGGGGAAAAATCAAAAGTGTAGTTCTATAAATGTTTTCAGAGAAAAACTTCAATTACAGCTGGATTAAAATTTGCAGTCAATTTTTCATCTTGAAAAGTGTAAGTTTAGTTAAACAGGGAAATATGATGTATTTCTATCAATTCATAGGATCAGTTTGAATGACTTTTGATAGATTTTTTTGACATTTTGAATTACAGAATAATAGACTGAAGGTACCCCTGGAGTCATCTGATCCCTGCCCAAATTAAAGCGTCTCAATATTGCTTAAGTGGATGCTTTTTTTCGAAAAACTTACTTCATTATTTTTTCCAAAAAAAGGTTTGCAGGAAAAAATCCCAAAGTAGATTAACATTTCGAATCATGCTAGAAACTGAATTTGAAACAAAGCAATGCTTGCCTTTGCCTTTCAGTTTTCTGAGAACTCAAAAATTATTTAAACAAAAAAATAAAAGATAATTTTTGTCAGAATAGCTCATGAAAAATCAGGTATATTGAAGTCTTGATCTGAACTGAGAATGAGAGACAATGGGAACCAAATAGGAAAAACCTTTCACTAGGATTGCACTAACGACACAGGTGAGCCAAACTAGTGGAGCTTGCTGAATATTAATTGTTGCAGGAATCTGCAAGAACTGTAAAAGAGGATAAACCTAAGAAGTTTTACATTTTCAGAAAATCTTCATTATTGGCTACTTCTGCACTTTCATCTACAGAAATGAGCATTTTCTTAGCTCTCAGACAGCTATCTATTTAGGTTTCTCATAATACATTTTTTTAAGAATTATTTGCTGCAGTCTCCTCATATTGGCCATGTGGGACTGCAACCCTCTCCTTAAATTTCACACCATATGTATCAGCTTCCCCTCAACAGACCTGTAGCTGAAAGGCAATTACTGCAGCCACTTCTAGCTCTGGGTTATTATCTCCTTTGTCCTAATTTTTTAAACACCCATAACTTGTTTCTCTATGTGCATACAAAAAGCATTAACATGCACAGATAATTGATACCAGGCTAGACTAAACACTTAGCTATCTGTATTTTCTCCACCATTAGTGACTTAGCAAGAGTAAGTGGCAGAATGTTGGACCAGATAACCCTCAAGGTTCCTTCTAACATGGTGTTCTATAATTCTATGAAGATGCTGCATTTGGTATGCTCCTTTTTTTTTGTCAAAACTTGCTCCAGTTAAACTACTAGAAAACAATATCTCTATCTGATTAAGTGCCAAGCTGGGCTTTTGAGCTTTGCTAAGTAACCAATATAACAGAGTCCTCTTCTAAGCCTTGATTGCTGTGTAATACTACTGCACCATATTACACGGTAGCTATTAGGTAGCTGCATTGAAAATGGGTGCATGCCTCACAAAAAACTGAGTTTTAATGAGCCATCCTTATTTGTCCGCATTTGCCTGTCCTTTGTACCATGGCAATCTCTCTCTGAACAATTTTGATAACGTTAGTCACTATTCTTCTTCTATTACTGCACCAAGTTTGGGTCTAATAAACACACTATTCACTGATGGAGCTATAATTATTCAATCTACAGGCTTTGTACATATAGGAGTTGATGAATCAGATATCCTAACATAGGGCCTGATGTCTCTTCTGGCAACTTCACCACCTCAGTAGTTTGTGTTTTTCAGTTTTAAATTGGTAACATTAAATGCCTTTAATAGCTTATTACCGGAATCCTTTACACAACAAGAGATGCGGTGAATACAAATAGAGTACTTGACAAATCAGAGACTGTGATGGTTGGCAGATCCCATTGGCAATTTAGTAATGTGCTCAGGATCACAGATATTAGAGTTGGAAAACACGTATTAGGTGAAATCCTAGCTTGACTGAAGTAAATAACAGAACTTCTCTTGAGTTCAATGGGCCCAGTTGCATTAATAGCATTGTGTTATGCCACCTTCCAGTATCGATCAGAGCAATCTGGTCTGTGTGTAGTTCTACAGGGAGCTCCTTGAATCCAGGCACTGAGCCGTGGGAGGAGAGTACATAGTTATAAGCTTTATTGATTACTGTATTCCTTTAGCACTACCCAAACTCCCACGGCTCTACCTCTGGGCTTATACAGAATTTACAGGGAAGTTTCTTCTTGTTGTGTAAACCTGGAAAGGAATCCATGGGATGTCCTTTGGACGTTACACAGCACAGCTAGAAGCGATTCAAAACTCTCAGAAGATCCAGAATGACTTCCTAGATGTTTCCAAGGTTGTGTTTTGCAGCCATAAGCTCCTTCAAAAAGCTTGAATCTGATTATTTTCCACTGTCATCAAAAATGTAAATGAAACTTTAAAGAGGGAATTCAGTACGCCTCCTAAAATAAGATC
The DNA here is from genome assembly GCA_033556795.1 of Tapera naevia. Lineage (NCBI taxonomy): Eukaryota > Metazoa > Chordata > Aves > Cuculiformes > Neomorphidae > Tapera > Tapera naevia. The sequence goes on along the minus strand of JAUMJJ010000022.1, from coordinate 2,033,152 downwards.
GTTTCAGGTGACAAAGAGCCAGGAGGCTACGAAGGAATTAAAGCAGTTTGTACAGAGGCTTGGGATTAGAAGAGCAGCAATAGGACACTCCAGAAATATATGGCAGAAGGTATCATAGTTCTTTTTTAATATTAAAAAAGAAAAACAAAAAACTTTAAAAAGGGCCACTGAAGAAAAAACAAAGAGAAAGTAGAACAGAGGATCCAAGAAACAGAGATGCTGCAACACATATTTTTCCTAAATATTCCTCAAGTCCATTCTGGGACTTCAGGTTCAAGATAAATACAGTGGAAATGTGACTCAGTTGCACTTTTCTATCTGTAGTTGTAATGAACTTGAACTCAGAACTGAGTCTCTGGCATGGCTGCACATAGTTTGTTGTCATTTTTCAAGGCTTCAAGCTTCTGTCTTGCTGAATGGAAATGAGAGGCCAGTCTCCAGGTACTAGCCCTTGAGAAGAAAATCTACCAACAGCTACAAAACTTTACCTTGTATGTAATCTGTACACTAATGCATCTGCTTGTTAAAAATCCTGTGGTCATGTAGCATTTAAGATTCTTCCACTGGCTTTTAGGCAGTAAATGAAAACCAAAAATGCAAGCTGATCGTTGGCTCAATAAAAACTTTTCAAAGCCAAGTGTAAATGAAGGCTGTGAGCAACACATTTTTTTCCCCATGCTTCTCAGAGATCTCAGCTCTGATCAATCAGTTGCACACAGGAGTCACGACCCTGCTCTCATTGCTCTAAGGAACTGTTGTCTCACTGCATGCTATGACCCTTGGTTTGAACCTGGTAATATTACTACTTGTGGGTCTATCAACAACAAGCCCTCTGTGGTCCCAATGTGCTTAAGAAAACTTAATTCTCCTTGTTCCAAATGTAGGGATCTCTTTTGTGCCAATTACCCTTTGACACTGCTATTCAAACTTACTTTTCCAAGCACTGGTCCCTTAAATAGTGCTCCCTTTACAGGACGAGAGGCTGGCAATTGCAAGGAAAGCTACTGCAAAAATATTTTGTCTTGATGTCCGGTTTTAGGATGGTGGCTAAATGTATGTCTTTTAGAAAGCTTTACATAATGACTGGATAGCTGACTTCCTCATGAGTTAATCTACAAGTGCCTTGTACACTTAGCAGACAGGCTGTAAATGCTTTATTGCCCCCATGGTAGTGTTAGATCTTCCGATGAATCTATGGATGAAATCAGAATCCTAGAAATCACTGTTTAAATATAACTTCGCATTGACTGCCTTGGTGGTCAGTCGCGGTCTCAGAGAAACCTTCTTTGTAGCTATACTAGTCTTAAAAATGCATACTTCAGTAATTTCCACATTCATGATCTAAAATAGCTTCCTGTGACAAGGGGGTGATTCCTGGCCAAGCAAGTGTTCAGATGCTGCAGTAGCAGCATTATTAATGCCTAGGGTCGCTCTGCTTGCTGATTCTGTACAAATAAGCCTGTTAGCAACCACTTACATGTGAACTATCTATCAGGAGGGGAAAACCTGATGTCGATCTTGCCAGAGAACAAGGGGATGCTTGGCCCCCTCCACTCCACTTCCACACTGGTAACTTTTATCTACCACTCTGCTCCTTTAAATTGCCTGTTGCTTTCTGTTGTAAGGTCCTGGTGACTTTTCTGGCTGAGCAGCAGGCTACCCCACCAGCAGGCAGCTGGGCAGCAGAGTTTAGGCTGTTTGTTTGCAAAGTGAGCAGGCTGGTGGCCCTGGGATGCAGGAGCACTGTGAGAGACCTGAAGGAGAGTAAGCACGATTGATGGCAGCTGATAGCTTGAAGGCCTAGAGGTCTTTCACAGGTTTATCTGAGGCACAAATGCCACTTCTGGTTCTTGAGAAAGGCAAAACGACCTTAAAAAGGAGGAAGGCTGACATTGCAAGGCACATTGTTGAGGGAGACTGGGCTCTCTTCCTGGCCACCAACCTGCTCTGGGCCTTTCAGGAATGCACTACCTCTTGTTTAGACATGATTTCTGCACCTTGCTGTAACTCAGAGTTAGACTATGCTCCTCAGGGCAAGGCCTCAACTGCCTACCCTGCTTCTCAGCAGGGCTCCTTGGCTTGTACTCAGTTCAGCTCCCGCTTCAGAAATCCAGCTGCTTCTTGACCTAGAGGGGAGAGGGGGAGCTCCTGTGGATCTGTGAGGAGCCCATTGCCAGACCTCAGTTGTGATTACAATGTGGAGTGATCTGGCTGTTTGTTTCGCATTGGGGGCTGCGGCTGGATGCAGGCACCCTACAGATAAGAAACCCTACTCATCTCCCCTCTTCAGTGGTTAGAATGGTAATGAGATTCCTCCTTGGACAGATGCAGGCAAATGGAGGGGTGAGATGCAATAGCTAGCAGTATGCAGGATCTCTTTATATTGCCTGTCATTCCCTTGCTGAAAAACCACAGGGATGGCCTGTGACCCAGTTCATCTGGTCTGAAGCTTTCTGCTCTAGGGGAAAAAAAGAGTTCACTGTCTACTTTTTCTTGTCCTCTGGTCATTCTGTGAAAATTAATGTTTCGCTTGCTACTACTGTTGGCATTTTTAACCAAAAGCTAATAGCTTGGGAACTGGTGGCCTGCCAAAACAGTCACCACATGCAAAGAGGTGAGGGCTGCCCACACTAGCTATAGGCTGGAAAGGCTACTAAAGTGAGCAGGGAAGAATGAATCAAAGTGAATGAGGGTTGTAGGACCAGGTTCACTTTTCAGGGTTATACTGGGTGATCTTGACTATAGTAATGTTAGCTGGTTCCCTCTCCCCAGGATGTTTCAATCATGTCCCATAGATGTGCTCAAATAAGCAATAGTAGATTTCTTTCCCTTAGTACGTGGCACTGGTGAAACCAAGCTCCGATTGCAGGCTGATTTAGTGAAGAAGCTACTATCCTTATCTTAGTTTACTACAAAGCCTGTTGTGGGTACTCAACAAAAAAGGAAGTTTTATATGCATACACCCTACATATTGGAGGTAGCAGTATTTTTTGCTCAGAGAACTTTTTGCCTAAACTGAAACAAAGAATGGGAAGGCTCTCAGCCCCCCAAAAAGAGACCTTTGGGAAGTTATGTGCAAAGATAGAACAGATTAATAGTCTACCTACTGAGTTTGTATGGGCTGGATTTTTTCTGACGTGTTAAATAATGACACTGAAGTTTGAGTGACCTTTGATCTTTGACACTGATCATAGCAATTCAATTTCAAAGCACTGACTTGGGTCGTCTATTATTATTATAGGAGGTTTAGTGTTTTTGTTTGAGCAGTTCAGTTAGTTTTAGGTGGAAAAGGCCTTATTCTTCTGTGCTTAGCACTTTGGGTAGTCACTTCCTGAAGAGCTTCCTCTCTGACGTCTCCCTTTGGGCACTTACTTCCAGTGAGTTAACGTGGGCTTTTGGGTCAGAGCTTACGGAGCTGTGAGTCAGGAGAGAATCAAGGCTGATGTATTTTTCTCACTCTCTCTATCTCTGTACTCTTTTATTTCTGGAAAATCAAATATAACAGTTTAATCAAAAAAGAAGTGGAAAAGTATATAAAAAAATACTGCCTAGTTTTTTCACAAATAAAGAATAAATGAAATAGAAGCATATTCATCAAAATCCAAGTCAATACTGAAATAAAGTTGGCCCCTGTTGGTATATGCAGCATAAAAGGAAAAGAAAAAAAGTGGGGATCAAATCAGTTATAAAAAGGATATTTCTTTTTTTTGTGAAATAGCTGTATTTCAGAATATAATAGCAGTAATGCGCTCTATGCATAAATGTTATGGGGCAGAGGAAACTTTGCGTTTAAATTAGATATTTTTCTTTCTCTTCAAAGAGAATGGTAGAGAGTAGCTTTGGATACAGTTTAGGACTCGGAATTAAGGCCTGGCTAATTTGGTGGGGGGGTTGAAATACAAAATTCCAATGTGATCGGTGGTAACAGGCCAGATGGGCCCTCTAAAGTCCTGGCAAGACAGGAGGCCACACTTGTAATACTATGATGTACTGGGACCAGGAATCCACCCAGGGGACTGGGAATCCTCCCAGCGGTTCCCAGCCAAGAGCCTTAAATAAAGCTCTGGTGCAGAAAGAGCATTGGAAATGTTAAAAACAAACAAACAAACAAACAAAAACAGAAAAGAGAAAAGATAAGGCAAAACAGGCTGCAGAAGGACTATCCTTAAAAATATTTGTCCTGCAATGTCTGAGGGAAACTGCTGCCTGTTTTTTGCTTATTGCTCTTTCTCTTAGTCTGGGTTTGGGTAAAAGCGGCTCAGGAGTTTTTCCTGGCATGGCTACAGTTGCTTTGACCTGTGACCTGGCAAAAGACAAGTAAGGGCTGCTCCCAACAGCTATGTGGTAGTCTGTAAGAGGTGACCTGATTCCCACTCAGATCAGCAAATCTACACCACTCTCCTACAAAACTTCAATACCTTAATTCACCGCCATGTCAGGAGTCATTCACTGAGGCTGGAAAGGATTTTATGTCCTCAGGTGGAAGGACCTACCCCAGAACAGACTGTAACAGGAGACAGTGACTCTGCCATGCCATGACTCAAAAAATCAGCTTAGACAGTGGTCAGGAAAACTAAAGGATGACCTGTTCCATCAGATGATCATTAAATGTGTCCTTCCCTTTCAGGTTTCCTCATGGGCTACCACAATACTGTCAAGATGGGTTCTAGGAAATTTTATTCCTTATTATTTGTTCTGATCTTGTTCTTTAGTATTAGGAGAAGCTTTTGGCATCAATGTGTGCATTTCTTTGAATAAAATCTTGGATCCACTGATGACAATATAATTCTACCATGGCTTTATCTATGTCATCTCAATAAGATTCCTTGAAGCCAACTGAATGAATTCTGGTTGATGTAAGAATAAAACTATACAGGTTAAGCCAATCTTGCCTTGCATGTTATCCAAGGACCATAACCCTATAAAAATACTATCAAAGTGAAAGGCAGGAAGAACAGAATCTGATCAAACCTTTCCCTTCCCATTCTATTGATGTCTTTATGATAACTACATTTCATAAGAAACAAAGATCTGGAAAAAAAAACTTGCAACCCAGCTTCCTCTTGGCCTTCAGGGGAGGCCTCAGCTAATTCATAGATCATTTCACAGAAATGTTTAAGAAAACCACCTTTGAGTCCTATATGGTCATTGCGGTTACAGAAATTCCAGTTTACCGTAGTTGGGAGGAGGCCAACAAATGGATCACACTGCCAAGTGTTTGCGGTACTGGTAAAGTTTCTGTCAAGAGGTCTCAGTTCAAGAACATTTCACACCTGATGAGCACATTGCTCTTTTAATCTAGTTTTACAATGTAATCCCTCATTGGATGCAACCTGACTTCTGGTGCCAGAGATACGTGGTCAGTTCAGTACAAGATGCAAGATGACATTTCTCCATACTGACCTTTCTATCCAGAAAAGGACAAAGAGAGCCAGCACATTTTTCTGAGAACGTTGGTCAGTTGAAAACATGGAAAGTGAAGCCCAGAGCGCCAAGGAAAGCAGAATAAGACACCAATGCCATGAGGCCTTCATTTAGCTAATTGCTTCATCTAATTCCCGCCCTAACCTACCCAACAGTTGCTGTGTTGCACCTAATGCCTGTGATGACTCTGCTTACCCCCAATATCTTTGAATGTGTTTTGGCAGACCTGTATTTCCTGACTGATTATTTTTCACCATGGGTATTAGAAAGGCAGATGTGTGGTTTGCCTCCTGAGCAGGAGAGAAACTGCCTGCAGAATGTTGTTAGCTGGAAGATTTAACTGCATAAACTGAAGTACAGCTTTAGAATTGGCATGTTCCCTTTTCAACTTATAAAACTATTTTCATATTTATAGAGAGTCATAAAATATAGCAGGAATGTTTTAATATATTTGCTTTCATAAGACAGCTGCATCTATCCTGAAAACAAAGCTACCATTTTTGTTTTCTTTACTTGTTATCTAGTAATACGTAAATTACTGATCACATTCACTCAGGCTTAGCAAATCTTATATTCATATGTACCTTTTTAATGACTGAAGTAGTGGGTATTTTGAGTCTGTGGGTAATACCGTTAATTGGCACACAGTGCTGAAGAACTGCTTTAGCCCACCTACCAAACAAACATATCTGCCATGATGCTGTCATGGTTACCTTTGATGTGAAATCACCATCCTATTGCTCAAGAAAGGAGGAGCAAAATCATCTGGAAAGAAGAGTTTGGGTGACAATGGCACTGATTGCTAAGATGAGATTCTGCTGTTATTGCTGCTACTTTGACTTTCCTGGAGCTGCTAGGATGCAGCAGAGGGTAGAAATTAAAGCCAAACGTGACTTATGGAGGAGTTAAGAGTGTTTCTCATCTGTCTACTAAAGAAAGAAAAAGGAAGAGTGGAGGACCCTCTGAGACCGTAATGTATTCACTAAGAAAGAGAGGGTTGAAGGTAGAGAGAGTGGAAAGTTTTGATGAAATTGGAAGAATTGAATAAAGGAAGTTCCATTCAGAGTGGGAAGTTTGGTCTTCAATATCACCACCACTTTGGCTCTAACTCAAATTAAATAATGTATGTTTTCCTTGACCTTGTGCTACTTTTAGTGTTATATGATACATTCAGAAATTAAACTGGCCCTTAATAGTACTCTTTACTTTGGTGTTATTATTGGAGTACCACATACACCTTAATCCTCCAGGCTTCACTTGAACAAAACTGTCAGTGTTTTCAGAGCAGATTTCACCAAACTGTCCAAAGAAAGCTTGTGAATATAGTCTCATTTCAGAGAAGTACTATGTATTCACAGCGCTTGCTGTAACGGTAGCTGAAATGGATTGGACATATCACAGCAGCAAACATCTGGAGATACGTCAGCATTGGTTGTTTTCATTAATCTAGAGATACTATGAGATTGGCTGGTATCAGTAAGAGGCTGTTAAATGAGAAATAATGGACTTCAGGTTAAGGTGGGAGACAGGCGGGTTCCTCTTGGAATCAACTTCTTCACCTCTGTACCCCTAGTAAATGTGTAGTAACAGGCCAACTCTATAAAGGACCTGCAACTGTGAGTTCAGAACTCTTTTAGATCAGCATAAATAGGACCTGTCTGCACTTGTAGAGATGCCTAGTCTGCGCTTTTATAGGTGCATAAATAACTTGGCAAACTAAATTAATGCACAAGCCAGGTTAAGACCTTTATGAAAGAAAAAGATTGTTGCATTATTTGCATTAATGTGATTGAAAGTGTGAGTGCATAGATATGGTGGCAAGCAAGGCAAGCTTTCTGCTTCCCCAGGCACTGGGAAAAAGGGTGGTATCTTGGGAAAATGGAGTGGAGAGAGACTAGCATACCACTTCTGAGGATCTCTCTCAGGTTTTTCGTGTCATCATTGCTAGTGAAAGAACTGAAGACTTTGCCCATCTATACTTGCTGTAGAGCCTAGAGTATTTATAGACTTGTTCCTTAGGACAGGAGAACAATTGCTCTTGTGTACTGTACAGTACTTTTCTGTTATTTGTACTTTGCCTGCCACCTACAAATGTGCTTGCCATCTTAACCCCGAACAGATCTCTCGTTCAAGAAAATGCTGCCTAAAGAGAAGAATTTGGAGGAGCTCTTTGAAATGCACTTGGATGTGATAAAACACTCAGGTTTCACACTGGTGATGTTCAGAGTGTGCATAGAGCACTAGAGGAAAGGACAGAGAATGAGGAGGAGGGAAGGAGAGATCAGTGTTGTCAGAAAACCACAAGACCTTTGAATTATTACACTGAAAATTGAAACTGCACTATCAAAATTGATGGAAGTGCCATGTAAGGTTGTTCTCTCCTATACCTTATTTCTAAAGTTTGCATTTTGAAATGTGTTTATCTGTAATTCAGACCTAGGGGGCTGACTCTGAGTGACCTGGAGTTATTTTTTTAAACAGTCTTTATTTACGTGACTCTATGCATGGGGAAACTTTGGGCTCAGAAAGATATGCTGATGTGCTTTGAAATCAAAATGAATACACCCCTCCCTTCCTTCCCAACCTCCCCATGTGGTAGCTCCTGCAAATTAGTCTTTTCTCTTAGTCTAAGAAAAGACAGAAAAAAGGAGAACGTATGAAACAAACAGTATATCTACAGTACCATACTCACTATTAAATAAAAAAATGCGCATGCGTGTAGTCTCACATGCCCATACTGTACAAACATACTATGTCATATGAGAGCACTTCAGTAAAATCATTACAATTCATGGTATATTGTGACCCCTACCACTACCTGAACATGAAAGTTTTCAATACTGATGCTGCATAGTGGGTATTATGTTGATTTAGGCGAATCAGTTCTATAGATGCTGTCATATTATACTGTTAAGTGATGACATTGGTGAAGTATTGTTGCATTCAGTGTTAACATCCCACCAGCGCTGGTGTGAAAACCTCTACAATCTTTGCAAAGTGGTGGATGCAGCTGGCATCTGGAGACTTCTCTGGTTATGCCTTTTTTTTGGTAGGACTTTATTGGCACAGCTTGTTATATGGAGGTTACAAAGGTGGATAAAAATGAGAGTTTTCTCAAATGTCTTCCAGTTTACTACTGTTTGACTACAACAGTGTCCATTACAGTGGACAAAAGACCTACCTTGCGCACCCACTCTAACCTAGGAGCTGTGAATGTGCATCCACGAGCCACGTGGTGGAGTAAGAAACCTCAGTGTATATCAGAATCTCTGTGCCTTATGAGCAAGCTCCTACTCATGCTCTTAAGCAAGATTATCCAGCCTCTCTCCAGTCTGCAGTAGTAGTACTACTTGGAAAGGTTGAAGAGAGAGGAAAAAGAGTTGGGAAGGGTGACAATCAGCTGCTCATCCTTTGCAGCATGGACACAATGACTCTGCCTTTGCCCTCCTGGGCTGTGCAGGCTTGTGTGTTACTGGGCGCCTCATTTGTTTTCAGAAGAAAAGTCATGGCTTAAGGGAACAGAGAAAAATACCACTCTTAAAGCAAATGAAAAGGACCGCTGTTTATTTTGTTTGTCTGTGTGGTGTATAGTCTTAATTATTTATAATACCACTTTGTGTTAGCTGAGATGAAATTCATACATATATACATCCAAAGACCATTATTCTATTTCAGTGAAAAGGTAAGGAAGGGCTGGCATTTTCATGTTGGTTATAAAGGAGGTGTTTTAATGAAATGGAAATAAGTCAAGTTCTTTTGTGTTTACCTTTGGTGTGATTTTGGTTTTGCCATATCCTGTATTCAGGTGCATGCAAGGCCTTCATATTATGAGTTCAATCTGGGACTGACAATTGACTTTCACTGTCTAGAGTGTGATATGTTTTGTTTTGTTTTGTTTGTATTTGGTATTTTGTGTTAATTAGCAGCGCGTGGAGAGATAATGTCTTCTGATGAGTGTGTAACAGAGCTGATATTTGACAATGCAGTAATAAAACATTCCACTATTTTAAAATGGTCACTGAGGTCATGCTATATTGTGACTAAAATAACATGACCTTCACCTACCTGTCTGTTGTGAAATTTTACCTCAAAGGATGCATTCTAGCTGTGTAATTTCTCTTCCAAGCGACTCTAGATTTATTATCTAAGCCCAGCCTGAACTCAGTTCTCTGCTTTTGATCACTATATTAATTTAACTGAAGAGTCTCTAAAACAAAAGCAACATTGATAGAATGAAAGGAGAGGATATAGAGAACACAGCAATACAAGTCTTCCTTGCAAAAGAAAGTTGCCCTGAAGAAGCAGTAATAGATCACATACTCTTCATCTCCAGGCATGTCTATGGTAATAGAAGTGAACATTAGTCCATTCTTCTTATTGACACATCATTTGTTTAAAAAGTAACCATGGTCTGACTCATAGACTCTAATGATCAGTTTGTAATATATGGTTGAAGAATTTAGGGGCTGGTCTGTGATTTTTTTAGCAGTGTCTCTCTACAAGGAGGTGGGGTAGGGAAGAGTTGCAGCTATTGAAGCATTGAAGGAGAAACACTGAGCAGTCCTTGGAAGACTGTAAGAGAAAAGTTTATCATTTTCCCCCACTGTTTCATTTCTGAAACTGGTGTGTAGTTAGAAGAACAAAGAAACATGAGGGATCCTTACGTGCTTTTTTCTGCTGTAGACCACTCTGGAAGCTATGCCCTCTGATGCGTGATTTCATGATATGGAGCGAGAGAGTCCCATACCACTAAACATTCCTGCATAGCCTTGCAGGAGAATAAAATGAGGTCCAACACAGACAAAAAGAATGAGACTAACCCTATAGTTTGGGAATCAAGAGCAAGAGAGGAAAGACAAGGAGCTGGTTATAGAACATTTTCTAAACTGTCACAGTGATACAAGGCTCAAGTCAATTGCTTTGCCCAGTACAAGTGGACATGTACACAAATGCAGAGTTTTTCTTACCCTCTGTTGGAAAGTGTTGGTGTGCAAGAGTGAACAACAAGTTAACATCACGTTTCTTGTGAAACTGAAGAAATCTGTGTTGAAAACTATTCTGTTATTGACTTAGGCTTATAATGACAAGATCCCAAAGATCAAGTTGGTGCTCCAAGAAACCCGTACTTTTTTGGCAGAAGATGTAAAAGGAAAAACAATAGGGATCCTCGACAGCCTTTCAGAAAATGATCTGTGAAATTGCTTTGAACCTTAGCATCATCACATGCAGCTCTGTGCCAACTCAGAAGGGAACTATTTTGAAGGTGAACTTCATTGATTTTCTTAATTTGTTGGGAAAAAAAAGAGTTACAGGCACAGTGTTGTTTTTTTTTTGTTTTTTGTGTCAGACCTTGTGTTTCTCCACACTTCCTACATGTAGGATAGAGGCAGGTATGCCCTCATGCAGGACCATGGGCCTACTGCTGTCTCAGACACTGTGCAGACACATTTTTCCTCTGCACCCTGATTACTCTGATGCTTGGATGTCAGCACTTCCTCAGAGCTTGGTGTAATCCTCTTTTTCCATTAATTACTGGATTTCTCAATCAAAATGATCAGTGATGCAGTGAGAACTGGCAGTAAATAATACTGTAATCATCCTTAGCTATCATGCAGGAAATTGTCTCCACCTCTCTTTTTGCATGTGGCATTTGATACCTCTGGTTATGCTCGAATGTGTACATATATGGGAGAGTACATGTGCTTTAATGTGTGTGTATGTGTATGTGTATGTGTATGTGTATGTGTATGTGTATGTGTATGTGTATGTGTATGTGTATGTGTATGTACATGTGTATGAAAGAGTACCCAGAGATTGCTGTGAACATTTTCTAGCACAAGAAGCATAATAATTTGTTTTGCCATCACCAAAAGGAGCAGCAACAGTGTTCAGCTAAGAAAGAGAACACTCTCTTCACTTGAGAAATAGCATGTTTGTGCTGATTGCTGTTATTGAAGCAGTTTATTAACTATACAAGAAAATCCAATGTAACAAATTCAGAAGTAAAGAAAGGTTGTAAAGGGAAAGACAGTAGCTTTCCTGTAAATCCAGTCATTATCATTTGGGCTGGTCACTACTTTTCATAGGAAATGATAGTTTTGTAGTGAAAATAAAAAAAAAAAAAAGAATGGAAAGTAAAGGAATTTACAAAAGATGAAGTGCTCTATCCTATTCTCCTTTCCCTAGGTTCGATTTTCTGATAATCTCTGATATTCACCAAATCAAATGGTGACTGCTGATTGTTTTGATGATAAATTGCCTGCAGTGCATGTGGGACTAATTATGAGATGGCACATTTCATTCTGCCACCTGTATAAACTAGATTTTAGACAGCCACAATAAGGGAAGTGTTCACAACAACACAACATTTGGAAAAGCTGCAGACTTTCCTACCATTCCCTCCCCCACTCTCACTAATGGAAGGCTTCATAACAGAAACTTGGGTCTTGATTCTATAAAGGGAAAACCTGAGGGAATAGAAGGATGTGAATAAGGGAGAAATCAACCTGGAGGATCTACAGAAAAGGAGAAATGTGGATCTGGGAGAAAAGAAAGAGAAGGGCAATATGTCCATAGAGAAGGAGAGATCAAAGGGAGAAAAAGACCTGAAAGCAATAAGATTGTTTTGGCACATGAGAGGGAGACGATGAGGCTCAGAAAGCTGGCCTGGGGAGTAGATAGTCGAAAGGTACAGACAAGGAGCTAAGAAGAAAGGGAGGAAATCTGGGTCAGACTCTCCTTGGTGACTCAGGGTTGCTTGATATAGCTTAGAAAATCGAAACAGAGGATTAATTGTGACCTTTTCTGAAATCTTGGCATGGTCAGGACACAAGCATTGCAATTCACACAAGGCCAAAAGGGAAACCAGAGTTGATTTTTTTCCTATTTTCTCTTTCTCCTTCTTGGGGTGAGGTGGTTTACAGTTTCTATTACTGTTCTTCAGCAAGAAGGGTACTTTTGTGGAGGATCAAATCTCCAAACCATTACAAGTCATATTACATCCTTTGCTTGATACTTCTCTCACTGAGTGGTGATAAAACAAAGGACCAGTTGCTTTTTTTTTCTGGAACCTTTTTTGCTTATAGCCTTCTACACACGATTGTCTTTTCTATACCTTCCATTTTCCATAGATGTCAAGAAAGTGCAAGTGTACACGCAGTTCCTTCTGTATCAGAAAGAAAGAAAACAGGGAACCGTTACTTCATCCTGTGTTTTATGCAGTGATGTTGTCATGGGCCCTTGCAATAATAAATAAATAGTCTTCTTCCCACCTTCTTTGCTCCAGTACTGGTGCTTGTATCTTCTGTCTTGTCCAAGGGTCCCAGGGCAATATTTGACACATAATAATACATCACTGCTGCTCATCCATGCATGTATGCATGTGCATGTATTTACATATTAGCATTGCATTAACAGGCTGGAGCCAGCATTTGGTCATATACTCTTTAAACATTTTAAGTCCCATGTTGTCACTGTGTTTTGTACAATATTTTATAACCCATATGGATACCACTGGCTTATCAGCCATATTGCTTTGTGTTATGCTTTTAATCTCCCAGAAGAAGTATTTGTGACCTCATCTGTGTTTACCACAGTTGTCCTACACGATTGCAGTCCTAGCACAAAGATATTATTTCAAAGACAATTATGTTCAAGCATGTTTGGTTTTCCTCTTGCAAGAGACTACTAAAAGTCATAGTAGCTGTATTAAGCTTTTCCATAGCATTGTAGCGTATGTGTACAAGAGACAGCATCTACAGTGATGTAGACTCTAGATTTTTTTTCTGGTTTTCCTGGGGAAAAATAATGACTAGATCATTGTGAGTAGGTTGAGTGTTAATCAGACCTCCCCTAAAAACTCCTGAATGCATTGCCTATCTTTAATCAAACTGAGATTGACATTTTGGGGGTATTTCAATCCTACAGTATTTCTGCACGTATGTCCTGGATAAAATTCAGAGACACAAGTTTATATTCCCACCAAAGATGTACAGTGAAAGCATCCTAATCCTTAGACTCCAAGAACAGACTCAGGAAATAAGAGGAGAATGAGCCAGTGCTGGGAGTACAGGAACATGATGAAATTTCCTTCTACATGTAAATTTCTGCTGTTACTTGCACCTTAAAATATACAGGTTAATATGAACCTGAGGCACAGAAAAGAGTCTGTATGAGTTTCACTGGCAATGCAACTATGCAGAGTTTTTCTTCTGCCATCTATGCATCCAGCTAGCCAGCTAGACATATGGTTATACTTTGGAAAAATACATAGCCATTTTGCAGAGTTTTTTATACTGTAACACGCTATAATTCTGCCTTTAACTTTCCTTTTGCAGAGCATTAGTTTATGGACTACCTTTACAGACGAACTATTAGGAATAGCAGGAAAAAAACAAACCTGCAGAAGCAGCGGGTTGGTAGACAGGTATCAGTGTGAGGTCCTGACAATGCATTATTATTTTACTCTAATACTGTAATCTTGGATTTGATTTGAAAGATTTTTTGCCTTCAGTTCTGAGTGCACCCTAGACGTGTTCAAGTAGAAAAGGTGTGTGTGTTTCTTGGTGGACTCCTGTGCAGGCACAAATATTGCCGTCTATTGAGGGCTGATCTTGGAGGTGTGGAGCAGAGCAGGCTGTGTCTTGGGACAAAGGGATAGGTGGGATGGGGAGCTGGGGACCTGCAAACTGAAAGTGAAAGAAGAAAATGGAAGTTACCAAAGAATCCTAGAGCCCTCCAGGATTTGAAACCTTTTTTGATCCCCAAATCAAACATCCTCTCCAGCGTCTGTATTTCTATTCTATCTCTGTATCAAATGAAAACAGAAAAATGTGATGGAACTGAAGTTAAATAAGCCATGTTTTTACAGCAAGACCAATAAATCTGTTTAGAGATGCATTACTCCTTTTCTTGAGGGATAATTTAGACTATGTATCAAAAGGAAAATCAATAGTTTTTTCAATTACAAATAATTGCCTGTTTGACTTCTTTCCACTTTTTCTTTTTTATTTATTTTGTCTTCACTCTTTTACTGGGAGTGTCTTCTGTCTCAAGCCTAAACCAGCAAAGCTTTCAACACAGAAGCAGAAAAAGCACCCAGAAATCCTTACTAGTGTTGGCTTCAAAGATCGTTCACACTGTGCAGAAAGAAACCAGAGATTCAGGAGATGGCATGAGCTAATGTTTACTGCACTACAGTATGCAGGGAGTGAAAACTGAAGGTAAATGTTGTCAGGACTTCAAGGAGATGCAGTCAACTCCTAAGACGCTGTCAGGACATCAAGGGCATGCAGCCAACTCCACAGCACTGGGTTCTTCGCTAGCTGGGAAACCTTTAATTTGGGTCAGGTAAGGTTTCTTGAGGAGATGTTGGTTAGTCATCTAGGCAAAAAAAGTTTCAGTCCATCTGAGAGAGTGAAATTTAGAGATAGGAAAATAAAAGACAATTTGAATAACATCACACTTTCCTAACTTCTCTTCAGTAAGTATCTCTGAGAAACAGTTTCACTTAATCATAATTCTCAATTTGGTAAAATTAATGTTGTCTTTGCATTTTGCAGATGAAATAGAAAGAAGTCTTGAAGTTTCATGGAGGAACAATAACCAAAGAAATTAATATTTTCTTACGAAAGCTCATGTTTTGAAGAAATTTTCCTTAAAGTCAAAGCTGGAAGTAGTTGCAAACCTGAGAGTTGCTGCGTTGTGTCCTGCCTTTCCTAGTCCTTAGTGTTTTTGTGAATATTATCTTCACATATTTAACTTTGGACTATCAGTAACTGTCTATCTTTTTGCTAGATTTTAGGTCTGATGTAACTGAAAGTGGTTTGTTATCAGTGTCGTTAAAGTACTGCGACTTTTTGTGTGGGTGTTCTTAAGGTTATGCCCTTCCACAGTCCAAATCTGTAGTTGTATTTGGGGTAATTATACCCAAGCCTGTTCCTTAATGAGCTACTGACAGGAGCATAGTGGGTGATCAGCAGGGACCATGACAGAGCATTTAGCCAGGATGCTGAGCAAGCTGGGGATCTAACTCCATCAAGCTGCATAACTATCATAGTCAATAGGAATTGCAAACACGTGTTCAGGTTATATTATTATATTATTATATTATATTATAAGTTTGGTTAATATCATTGTTGTCGTATTTGCAGCATAAGCATAGTCACAACTGTTAAATGCATCCGAGTCGGTTTGGAAGTAGTTTAACATTTTCGCTATTCACTTCATTGAAACTTAAAGACAAGCTGATCCGTGAACTATACAGGTTTGCTGTTCTGAAACTCCGTAGGATTTCTGTCAGAGATTTTGTGAGTGGAGAACAGGATCAACCCCATTTTCTAGCTGAAGATTTCCCTTTGTGTGCCTCATTTGTGAAAAAACATGAGCTTCTTGAGTTTTGGACTCATGGGCACTTTGTGTAGCTCCTGTCTGCCAGTGGTTTTGTTGAGTTCTAATACATATATCTCACATGGTAAAGGCTCAGTTTGCCAAGAGGAAAAAAAAGAAGTAAGTTTTTAAGCCTTACCATCTTGCATTTCTTGACTGTTCTTTAAAGCTTATATTTAATTCTAATGATGAATAGTTGGCAGAGGCACATTCTTCTCACTTTCCTAAGAAAGGTGTGTGAGAGTGGAGAGCTAAGAAAATGTTAACGAAAATGCACACAATTTGAGGTGAAATTTCTTTGAATATTCTTGTTCCTTCTTCACTCCTTGAAAAGTATTTGAAGTGATAACAGGGAGACCACTAAAAGTGCATGGCGACTAGGAGGCAGAAGCTGTTACATGATAAAAAATAGAGATTCTCTATTCATAATGGAGAGCTACTGAGGGCCCTAGACTCTCTCAAATGTGCACATTAATAACACTCTAAACAAGTGCCAGACTAAAACTGCTGAAAAAGGGCTGAAAAAAATTCCGTTCGTTTCCTATTATGATAGGGTTAAATTCTGCTTTTCAAAAATAGACCATAGTGCATGTAAACTTTATTACAAACAAGAGGTGAATCTACTGTTTCAAAACTAGATATAGTTTTACCATAAAGTAACAGCAATTCCTTCTAGTGCTTTTTTTTCCATAAAAATAAAGAAAAATAACTAACAGCAGAGGTTGTAATAGTGCCAGTTCTGCAAAGCATTTAAGAATGTGGTGAAGTGCTTTCCTATGCAACAAAGCCCATAGCACATGCTTTATCTTAAACATGTGCTCAACTCGCACTGAAAGCACCTATGTTTAAACACGTGTCCAAATGCTTTGCTGTACCAGAGCTCCAGGCACAATTCGTTGTCCTTTGAAGCCAACAGAAATCTCTCCAGTCCTTTCAATAGGTATCCCATCAAGAAATAAATTTCAAATGTTAAACAATCAAACCAGAGAATAAAAGGAAATCTGTTAAAGGTAGTCATTAACTATATTCAAATAACAAATAAATATAAAAAAGCAGGATGTGGTCACAGCTGTTCCAAAAGCGGACACAAAAGGAAGGGAGATTCACTCAATGAATTCTTTCTTCAGTTATGCATTCAGTGTATTCATTCTGCTAAGTTATAAACCTGTTTTTACATGTTTTTTTGATGTTTCAGTTCGCTGTGGCTCTGATTCAGAATTACTTAAACAGGTGCTTCACTTTCTACATCTCTAAGTCCAAAAGTCAAAGTGGATCCACACATCCAAACTGGAGCCTAGAAAATGGTTTTGCTGCATGTCAGCTCAAATAAACTTTAATAAACTTTCTTCCATAAAGAAACTACTATTCAGAGAAGGAGCCAATATATAATAATTTTGCAGTCTGCATCTTCTCACTGTCTGACATTATGAGAAATATTTGTACAAAGGAAAAGTCATAAAAAGCAAACAAGAAGCAAGCAGGAAAAGCAGAGTATTGTATTCATTTGGCTATAGTTGCTTTAATATTTTAGGCTGAAAACAGTTTAAGACATGATAACAAAGCTAGTTCACCCATTGTAAGCTTTGTCTGCTTCTTTGAAATGATAAAGCCATGCTATCAAAGGCAACAGACCAGTTATAGAGTGCCAAACTATTGTGCTGAGTGGCAGCAAATATAATATAGAAAAAGATCAGATAGAAACAAATTTTGCAAACTGGAAGAAACCAAAGCTCAAGGTTTGCAGATTTGATACACACTTCTCAACTACAATATGCTTCTTTATTATAACATAGAAAGTACTAATATGGCAGAAAATTTTTATCTTTGTGTTATAGTAATGCCTTTCTTCTCGTATTACTTAACATCTGTATCACATTGTAAACCTACACGGTATCTTTATAAAATAAATTGACACGTTACATTAGCCTTCAATATGACAATTTTACATCTTGACAGAGAAGGCATGAGAACTACCCACTTAACTACTGTAAAGCTGAAGCAAAGAGATGCAAGCTAATGTCTGTTTTGTGAAGCTTCAGTCCTCAGTATTGCATCACCATTGACACTTGGGGCAGGTAACTTCAGCACTGTTCCCCCTCCCTTCTGCTGATACCTCTTCTCCTGACAAAGAAGGGACACAAATTCACTGGTGGGTCTGGTCATGATGACAGGACAACCGTCTCAGCACACACTTTGGGATAAACATGGCAAAACGGATTGGTGATATCAAGACAACCCCAGGCTTCTCCTGGACAGTCAACAACTAACTGGTACCCTGAACTTACACAGGATATTTATTGCAAATTATAACCAAATTCTAGCCAAAATATGAAGGGCAGTAAGTCTTTTTTTTTTTTTTTTTGTGCTTTGGAAGAATTTTCTCCCTTCTAAGACTATTACGAAGCCAGAGCAGGACATTCTGGAAATGTTCCCTCTCATGTACCAGGTCTGAGCCAAGAACACCTACATTTGACATCTCCAGGCGTTTCGCTTTCATCCCTTAGCTGTAGGATTTACTGAGTGTGCCCAGGAAAAGCATTTCCTTACATGAGGGGCAAGGCTTTTGGAACCTCACTGTATCTTGTTTTTTTATATTGCTGTTGACTAGTGTTGGCAAAGCTAGTGCATTGCTTCAGTGCCGGACAGAGCTTCTGCTTCTTTTGTAAGTAAAATGGAGATGGAGACTTGTAATGCACAGAGAGCTGATGATACATGAAGCACTACAAAAATGAAGTGCAACGTAAAGGCCAAATCATTTTATAATTGTTTTCTGACTAAAACTGAATTAGAGTCTCAGTGACAGAGCGCTGAAGGATACAATCACATAGATTACAATGTGGCATGCTAACATAGTCAGATGTTGGTAAAAGCAAACTGATATTCCTAATCAGTCAACTTTATTAACCTCATATAAGAGAACATAGCAAGTAGATATTGCCTTTCCTTTGTATTTTGTTAGCAACCTGCTATTGCCGTCACAACATATTATGAGTAAAACTGCACTGCAGATAAAACATCTGTTTTGAATAAGCAGGTGTATGGCAATTTCGGAACCAAACCCCAAATCCTAATTAAAGGTTGCTATTCCCATTTAACAAAAAAGTGTCACTGAAAGTTAACGGCAGTATAACAGCAGCAGATGGATGCACACACTCCTCTGATAATCAGGAGTCACCGAATAAGTAAGTACATCCACAGCTTGTACCAATTCTCCATTGCATTTATTTTTTGTTTCTTAATGATGAATTTTAACATAGTAAACAACATAATTTTTAAACGATTACAGAAAAAAAAAAGGTTTTGGACATCTTTTATATCTGGAAAACTGACATCTGCAAGCCAAACACTGACCATTTCGTTATTACTAGTGGCATTTCCTATTTACACCATGTTAAATCTTTCTTGAATGAATGAATCTCTCTGTTGATCTTGGCTTTATTAGCAGCTGTTCTGAGATAAATGGAGGACTTTGCTATTGCTATAAAGCATTTGATTTCTCTTGTCCAACTTGACAGGTGGAGACTACTCTGCTCTATTTGGGCCTCAGTAATTAAATCTATTTCAGAAGAGTTACTGACTGATTAATAATGCTGCTTCTTAAAAAGTAATTAGGAAAACTAGTGAATTTAGACAAGTCAAATACTTTCCTTTGAGTGTCATTTGGATGTAGAAGGTTAACAAAATACAGACCACAACCTGAAGAGCATAGATCATATACCAGGAGACTTTTCGTGTTCTTAGAGAAGAGGGAAACTTAAAGAGAGCTGCACTGAAGTGGTCTTCCATCAACTCTCTGCAAAGCCTGTGAAACCTTGGCAATAAAGCTATTGGAACAGACGGCTGAAAAGCCCATGCAGGTAGTTAAACGAGATGCTTGGACAGACGTTAAGTTCAGAACTTATGAATTACCCTTCCCCTTCTCCTTCTATAATAATCTGAGACATTTTGTACAAAGGGCCCAAATGAACAAAATCTACAATTTGCTACTAGAAAAGAGGAAGAGAAACAAAGGGTAGATGAGAGTACATTGACTATTTGTATTATAGCCAGACTATATCTGGCTAATAATCTGAATCTATCTCAGATATGTTAACAGTAAAGCAAAACGAAATAAAGTGGAGAAGGTTTGCTTTGAAGCAGTGCTCAGAGAAAGCTCCTCCTCAGCCCTTATAAATGATGCAATGGAAGGTTTACATTGTGTAATTAAATGTAACTGTACTACAACCATCTCATGCATCCCAAAAGTACTCCTGTCCTTTTTTACAGTTCATCAAGCTTCACTTTCAAACTCAGTCATTTCTACACATTCCCGTGCACAAATTTTGAGTACTGGTTTAAAACTTTGTTTCTTGCATGGTTAATGCCTAGTTCTTTTTTTTTTTCAGATTAAATCTGATGACTACCTTATACTCTTTAAAATGACTTCTCTTATGTTTAAATTAGCACAAGAAACCAAATCGAGTTCTTTCAGTTTTCTTTTATATTCATCCTACTCTCAGCTGTTCTATCAGCCCATGGGAGAAAAACCCTTTAAAGAGAAGGGTACTTATGAGTAGGATTTAAAGGCACAGTGCCCCACTGATAAATGCATTTTAGAAAATTCCAGTAGATACGATGTTAAGCTTATTGCCAAAGAGCTCCTACTTCTGTCTTGCTTGGAGTAGATTCTCCTTTACATGTATGTGACATGAAGACATAGCATCCTTGTTTGATACAATGCATTAGAGGGATGATTCTTGTTGTGCTCAGTGCTGTACAAATGCAGAAGCCAAATCTGGTCTTTCTTTAAACTTCTCACAAACTTTCATTTTTTCTTTAAAAATTAAGCATCACTTTTTTTTTCGCATGAATGAACAAAAAACCTGTATATTCAGCATAGTAGGAATTATAGCTTGAAATATCAGGACTGATGGAATAAGGGAAAAGGAGAAATGTCCCTGTTAACTACTTTACCATGTGCAAGTGAACAAAGCAGAATGGAAATATCTTATCCAAAATTATGTAGGGTGTGCCAGATTTTGTGGCAAGACATAAGACTCATGACTATTATAATATTTTTCTATTTTTATTGTGCTGGATCACAAGTAAGTGAAGAGAATTGAATAGTTTTTTGGTGCTTTACTTCTAAGTCATTCAGTTCAAAACATAATGCACTTCTCTTTTGTTTATCTTTTTTTTTTTAATTTGCCATTTGACTGACTGACTTTAGAAAAAGTGTTCTTCAAGACCAAAAAGTGGTTGCAATACTCAGTGTTAGCAAATAGTGCGCTGGGCTAGAAACTGTAATATATTTCAGAAAACAGAATGATAAGCTTAACAGCTTGAGTCTTTGTCTCACATTTGCAAGCTTTTCTTCGAGCCCTTTCCTGAGCACACCTACATGATCCCCAGGGCACTCCACAGGCACCCACATGGGAGACAGAACCAGTAGCTACTTAATCCAACTCCAGAGCAGTTGGGCTGAACATTGCACAGTTTAGGGTGCAACTTGCATATACCAAAATGGGCACATTGCCCTCTTGGAAGACGAGACGCGTGTTGGACTTTTGCTAGTGCTCTAGCTGAGGACTGAGTGGGCACTTTCCCCTCCAGCGTCTGGGAACCAGCCTCGCAGGCAAAGCCTGGTGACTACACTGTCTTCCTGCTTATTCAGAGCGGAACTGCTCCTGTGTCTGTGCTAGCATCCCTAGGCTAGCTACCCCTTTATTAAGAAAGAGCTTACAGAAATTACACTCAGTTCCTTCAAAATGTCCTTCAAAATCTGTATGAGACAGGGCACAGTGCAGGTGAGCTGACTCTTATTCCTGAAATTGCATTGGTACAGCTCTTTAAAAAATAGCACTAAATTCAATAGACTTTTAAAAAAAAATTCCTTCACATTCCTTGAATATTGTGAATTCAAGACATGTTCTGCCAATAGAAAACTGAAAGAATAACTGGGAATACAAGCCATTGGATATGCCAACTTAGCCAGACACTTTCATTTTCCTTTTCCTACAAAGAAGTTGCCCTGTCAATAGCAAGAATATGTATGTATGTAATATGTATAACTAGATATGTTTATAAATCCTTTAGGGAAAAACAGTCCAGGCAGAGGAATTTCCAAACATTTCTGAGTCCTTTGGAATTAAATATGGAGAAGGCTTTACCAGCCCGTGAACTCCAGGAAGTTTACTATTCATACAAATAGTATGTATGAATTCTATTTGTATTCAGGGGAATACAGAAGTGAGTTCATCTGTTGATAGTCACCAAAGAGAAATTAGTTACATTTTTGCAGGGTGAATTTTCACCATACTGAATTTTGTCCTACAGTCTATTTGTAGTTCTATCATAATCTAGTACTACTAAAAATCTCAGCTATGCTGAAGACTGCTATTGTTATAACACACAAACAGTATGGGTTATTTTAATGGACATATTGCCTTAAACTGAGTTTTCACCATCTGTTCTGCCCCTAATTTTGAATGCAAAAAGAACATATTTCACAATTACATCTGTAAGTAATGATATAAGTAATTTAAATGCATGTATATGTTCACACAATGCAGCAGACAGCTGGGATATTTTTTTCTTTCAGGCACAAATCAAGGGAAGAAATCTACTAACTCCTCAAATAGCATTCCCCCCTTCCCTTCTTGTTCCCCATCTAGCAAAGCTGTTTCATCACGGGCATAGTCTTTCCAATAAGCTAATTTTGCTGTGCCTAGGAGTTCAAAGCTTGCTCAGTAAACTAATGAACAAACTCATTTTTACAATGCTTCCCCTGTCTTCATCCAAATCCCCTTTGGCTTGAATGACAGTTTGGCAGATGTGAGGTATTAGATCAATCAGTTTTAATAGATGTTCAAGAGGAGACAGGTCAGTCTGTGTGGGCCAGTCTGTCTCTGCTTCTAGCTCTGCTTTCATGCCTTCCCTTTTGCACAGGCTTTTGCAAAAGTATCCTACTACAGGTCAGTCCTGGACTGACTAGGATGCAAGCTGCATGGGCCTTACTGCAGCTGAAGTGGAGCACAGACTTAGGTGAATGTGATAACCACAGCTATGTGAAAGGCTGCTGCTATGAGTCAATGCATCGAGGAGACATTTTGGCTCCTGCTGCAAACGCCCATTTACAGAGGAAGACCTCTGGCTGGAGGTGCTGTTCTTCTGCAGGTGTTTTCAGGGTCATGAGATGTGAGTGTCATCACTCACATCATGGTATTCACTACAGCTAAATATTGATGTCATTCCTTGACACTTTGTAAAGAAATCTATTAAATGACAATTTGAGAAGTGTAGAAAAAAATACTCTTGAAGGTGCTATTTAGATAAATGTTGGTTTTACAGATTTTGTTCAAAGGAAAACATGAAGGCTGTAAAAGTTGAATGGATTTTGCAGCACACTGTTGTCCTTCGCATGTGTCATGTGCATTTAGTATACCTGTATCTACCTGCTGACACTTGTCACTTCTACTAGCAAACTGAACTAAGGTACCAAAGGAACTCATACTAGCAGAAAGAAGAAGAGGAGGCTATTGTAAAATCCTAGAATAAAATTTTAATGGGGTTTACTCCCATTGTTTAGTGCAAATTGCTAATAAGGATTAGAGAGGCTTTTATTTTCTGTGTTATCACTGCCTTTTTACACTGCTACAAATTTACTAGTGCTAGCTTTTTGCAATCTATGAAATAGATAACAGTAGTGGATTTGCATGGGCCTTATATTGTGGTTTGATAGTATTTTCTATAATTGCGTTCTTTAGACCATACTACATTTCTTACTTTTTAACCAATAACACCTCTTTTTATTGTAAAGAGGTGATAGCCAGAAACAATGAAATGCTGATTTATGGCAACTGTCCCTAAAAGCTTACAGAGTTGAGAATGATGGAGGAAAATTATCAGTGAATATTTAGGTAAGGTGAGTGGAGTCATGCATTAGGAAAATTGGAACTGTGTTGGAGATATAAGACATTCATATTTTCTTGTAGTATCTTCTGAAATTTATTTGATTTTAGCAACTGGCTCTTTCCTCTGTGGAGGTTGGGTGATTGTTTATGTAACCACATATAAAATGTAGTCAGACAATAACTGACTGGGTATTGATATGCCAAGGAAGGAAGAAATGCTGAAACTGGCCTCCAACATCGATCATATTTGGTGCTGTGGTCCATTCGGTTAAAGGCAATGGAAAAACCCACACCATGCTCACTGTCCTTCCATCAGTTTCGTAGGATTGAAATACGCCTCGAGGTTAATATTTGGCTGCAGAGTTGGTACATGTACCATCAAGAGAAAAAAGGATGAATTGAGGGCGGTAGGTTGCTGTAGAAAATGTTTTTTTTAAATGACTGAACAGAAGAGCTTGAATGACAATGGACTCCAGACTATAAGTGGATCAGTCGCGGTAGAAAGAAGTTTTTAAAAGTAGTGCTACAAAGGGAAAAGAAGAAACTGTTTCCAAGATCCTGAAAACATGATCTTAAACACCTGAAAACCATAAATTATTAAGGCTGGAATGAGAAACCTAACTGAAGTCATGAGTGCCAAGGAGTTGCCTGCTGCTTGTAACACTAGATGGTATTTCTATGCAGGGCACTTACACTAACAAATAAAATCCATAGCTCTTAGTTTCTAAACAATGAAGACAGCCTGTTTCGAAGAGCTGATGAATTAGTTTTCCTGGGGGAGGAGAGCAGCTGTACTCCTCACAGAACACCTTTCTGGCTGATTTCTTGTAACTTTTGAGATGGGTCTATATGAATGGACTTTCAAAGCAAATCTTTTCAGAAGCAAGTCGCAAAATAAGGGCATCTTTTGGGAAGGAGGGGGAGAGAAAAATTAGAAGCCAAATGAATAAAAAAGAAAATAAAATAGAAAAATCCAACAGAAAAAAATAAGGAAAGGAAAAACAAGTACAGTAGAAAACTGGAAAATAAAAGAGGTTGAGGTATATAAGATGCTCTGCCACATGCAATTTCACTGCTGATCTGGGACACAGCATCAAAGCTGTAGAATCAAACACAATTGCATTAGTTTACTAATTAAACAGCCACTGCAAGCACCTAATATGAACAAGTGCAAAAATTAATCAAGACAATGAGAGGAAAACAGCCTATTAACATAGGAGGGCATTGTAATAGGAATTGGCTATCTGATCACTTCCAGTCTCCTGGAGAAGGGGGGAGACTCCAAATGCAGGTCATTAAACAAACTATGTCCTGATCCCACTCACTAAATTAGACCATACAAAAAATCAAGATTCAAAGATTTCTGATGTTCTGACACGGAAATGCAACTTCAATCTGAAATCATGGTTCAGACCCTTGTTCAGTGAAATAATTTCCTAGATTTATCAGAGACTTTGATGTCTTTTAATATTCTTAAGCACATAACCTCTAAACAGAGAGAAATGCTGGAGGAGGAGGAGGAGATTTTGTTTAAAAAATAGAGAACTGGGAATATAAAAGAATAAAACCCAGATATTTTTTTAGTATTAATTATCTATAGAATGAAACCTCTCTGGCAGATGTGCCAGCCAACTCTCTCATCATCAGTTTCAAGACTTCAATCAGTGGATGACTCACAGTTAGTGAAAGAAAAATTGTTCCAGCTACACAAGGAGAGCATAAATATTATGTTTCACTTGGTATCATAATTAACTGCATGCTTCAGATATTTCTTTCATGTCTGCTTTCACAATAGGTAATATAATTTACTGTTAATAGGATTAAAATGTCTTTTTAAAAGTAAGTACTTCATTGGTTTAAGAATGTTTTCTGTTTGTTTTGTGTGGATACATATTTGGCTACAGGCACAGTATTTATATCTTGGTGTAGAAAATAATGAAAAAATTAAGATAATATGTATAGTCTAAAAGAAAATACATTTTTTTCTTTTACTTGACATAATAAGAAAAACTTCCTTTCTCTGAATTCCTGAAAATTAATCCTGACGTCCCAAATCATGTACATTTTTAAATGTATCATGCTAAAAAAAAATCCAAAATATTGCAATAACAAGACACAAATATTTGTGCTAGTGACTTAATAATATTAATGCTAAAACTCCAGATTTCAGAATTTCCCTTTTAGTATATTTTTCTGAATTGAGAATCAGAAAGGAAAACCATTGTCAAGTCTTCAGGAAAAAGGAATTCTGTCATATGAAATATCAGCTTCTTCCCAGTCTGACATATAAATATACACCCGTCTAGAAAACTGAACTGGGAAAATGTAGGCAGGTAAAAAAGGAAAAAGGGTGAAAGGGTGGGAACAGTATTAAAATTATAATTAGCTGCTTTAGATTTCAAAACTCAGCTCATAAATACATGAATGTTCATCACTGAATTATTGTTCAGTTCCTGATCAAAAACGTTTTTTCTGGTATGTTTACAATCTTTTGCTTTGATTTATCCTGCCATTTTGCCAGGTTTTTTTTTACTATTTTTCACATTGGTTGTTTCAAGTGGAATTTCTCTGACTAATACCAGGGTAAGCAGAGGGAAAACCATATCTCAAATGCCAGTATCCTGTATAAGATCCAGTTTTCTTAATAGGTAAAAAGAGTTTTAATATATAGGTTGCATCATTATATCTGTTTGTTAGCTAGTATAGATATCTGCTCAGAAGAGATTTGGTCTCCCTATTCACTGCAGCAAACAGAATTTGGCATAAACATTTGGATGTGCTCACTTAACTGCTGATCCATCTATTGAAGTTTCATTAGGGAGCCATGTGCATTTGCAAAGGATGAATGGTTTCATTAGCACTGAGACTAATAAACTTATAAAAGTTAATAATGTGAATATGTTTGATTTGGAATTATGCACATAGACATTAAGAATCACAAAAAGGCAAGCTTAATAATGCCTATTTTTTTCTACACTTATACAGCTGGTGTGTTTCTCACTTTTCTAAGACTTTAACAAAAAACACTCATTGATTTCTTCCACATGTGGTCCTATGATATTATCAACAGGTTCTAGTATTACATTGGGACTTTGATCTAAAAGCACAAATTTTATGCCCTCTAAATATTATTTCCCACATGATTTGATGTAGGTTTTTGGATTCCTAATTATGGCATTTTTTTTGTCATTTATAGGTAAGTACATCAAAATTGTGTAATAGTTGAAGCACGTCCATTTCAGAGTGTCTTTAAAGACACGGAGGTCATGGGTAGTCTTTACATGGTCCTTTCCTTGAGGACTCACAGAAAACTTTTTACAATAAGATAACCTCCATGTTCAAAACCCACAATTTAACACAAAATGACTCTTTCATCTGTCCCTGGACAAGTTTGCTTGTAAGTGCTTGAGTCACATAGCATATTTTGATTTCATTTTTTATTCATCATCATTAGAAAAAGAAAATGTTTTTAGTCTTCCTCTCTCCTCAGCTTGCTTTTCTGATGCCAGTGTTACCTGATCACCTCATCCCACTGCACGGTCTGTGTTTTGATTTCTATCTCTGAATATTCATGATGAGGTCTGAGTAATTAACTCTCACCGTAGACACCTGATTCAGAAGCTGATCCTTAATGGGTATCTCCAAAACTTATAGATGTATATGGAGTTGCGGTTGTTTAGCCTAGAGAAGAGAAGACTGAGGGGAAACTTCATCACTGCCTACAACTACCTGAAAAGAGGTTGTGGTGAGGTGGGTGCTGGTCTCTTCTCACAAGAGACAGGTGATAGGATGAGAGGAAATAGCCCTAAGTTGCACCAGGGAATGTTCAGATTGGACGTCAGGAAAAATTTCTTCACTGAAAGGGTGATCAGGCATTGGAACAGATGCCCAGGAAGGTAATGGAGTCGCTGTCCCTGGAGGTGTTTAAAAGGTGGGTAGATGAGTTTCTTAGGGATATGATTTAATAAGGGCACAGGAACAGATGGACTTGATGATCTCAAAGGTCTTTTCCAAGCAGATGATTCTATGACAGGTTTTTGTTTCTTTTAAAAGTGGAAAATTAATTTACAGTTTTTGAATTCACTCTATTACAAGACAAAAGTAATGAAATATGGTGCAGAAAGTTCTATGTTAGGACTGCAGCTGGGGGACGTACAATAGTTTCAGTACAGGATGATGCCAAGATGTAAACATGGTTTCTAGGAACTCAGTTCAAGTTCACTGCTGAATTTAGTTGATAGGTCCCTGAACCATCTCTGAGTAAAATGTGAAGAGTCTAGATCTTCAATCCATCTTCAAAAAGTTTCAGCAAATGTAGGCACAAGAAGAAGGACCCTTCCAAGTCTGGTCAACATGTCTTACCCCACATCTACAACACTATGACTATGTAAGTCAGTCTTACTGACTACACATCTTCCCTCACCTTGGGGAGACTATCAGTAAATGCATCACTTCCAATAGGGGCATCTGTACCCTTTTATTGGGACCTGGAGTGAGACCACATCAGGTGATACGACAGAGAGCACTGAGGGATTTGAGGAGGAACAAATGACAGGCCCAGATATCTAGGAGGCTCTGAATAGAAGACGTATGGTTAAAGACTCGGTGTATTGCCAATAATGAGAGTCACCATCTATTTCCTTTCATCTCTTTCTATTAGAGATAGAACTCATCTATGACAACTCTATCAGTGACTCCATTCTTAGACTTTTAACTAATAGCGTGGCTACAGCTGCAGGAATTATGAATACATCTGGTTTTGTGCAGCCTGGTACAACACTGTATCTATTATGATGATCTGACATACACCCTAACATCTCCTTCAGGTGCTGGCACATCATTTACAATAATCTCAGGTAACTGATGTTGTGACACCTCTCCCATATGTGTGTTAGGTTCCTGTTAAATGACCATAAAGTGAGCTACTAAAGGGAAACATCATTGGAAAAGAGCAAGGCCAAATTCAGACCTTCTGTAAGTGGGTGTGACCCCACAGACATGACATATTGCAGCTTGCAGGACAAGATGGGGATTTGACCTGAAGTGGTATGTGTTCTTTTCATATAACTTTTCCCAGCTAGAGGAGAGCCAATACTCCCACTCCTCTGTAATTAATAGAAAGTATGTTGGGTTGAACGGCTGTCGCCTAAACTATCCTCCCAGCTCTGCATTATTTGCCACCAAGAAGAAGCAGTGATGTAGGGCATTGTGTAAAACAGGAAAGTCAGTGAGAAATTTGGGGTCCATTCAGAAATCAAGTCAACCCATTACTGAACTAAACTCACTTTGGACTGAACAGAATGATATTTTCCTAAAATTAACAATAAGAAATACTGTTGTATCCACTCACTGACTTGACCCACAGCTAAGGGCTTTATTTCACATGTGAAAAACCTAATATAACCTAAACTGGAAAAGGAATTATGGGTCACTTCCTTTTTCCAAAAGGTCTTGAAAATTGAAAGATACATGAAAAGTCTGAGGGCCGGCAGATCCAAGATAAATTTCCTCCTTTGCCTGGGGGTAAACCCCCAGCTCCAACCCCCATTTGTGTATATGTGCTTCTACACTGTACACTTGACAGTGTCCCACTTCATACAAATAAATAGACTAATTTTAAAAATAAACAATTTTTTTGGTAAGTGACCTCTTTCTTCAAGACCTGAAGAAGGGCTTATGTGTCTGAAAGTAGATCTCTGGGTTTTTTTATCCTGACATCTGTGGGATATTCTCCATTTTGGCAACCGACGGAGGAGGGAGATCCTTGCATCTCCCATGGCAGAGGAGTGCTCTGGCTGAAGGGGCTCCTGGGTGAAGGATGCGGGAGCAGCCCCGGCTACGAATTCACTGTTGCTTGTCCTGCATCTGTAACTCAATCCTCTTCTCCTCCCTCCAGGAAAGGAAGAAAGGAACTCTACATCTATGTAGAATGCTACATGAATGCTACATATCAAAAGACATGGTTAGAAACTCAAGATAGCTTCAGAAAGCCCCCTGCCCATGTCTCCCTTTAGGAAGAGTAACTGTTGGTTGGTTCGTTGGTGGGAAAAAAGCAGCAGTGGGGAGAAGCAGGTGGTATTGGAGGAAAGGTGGGGGAGTAAGAGTCAAGGCAGAAGCCAAGGAAAGGCACTACCTGCCCAGCTGCATAATAGGTGGTACGCCTCTTGGCATGTGATATGTAACAACGTTTGGATCACGACTTGGTAGAGTCTGGCTAGATCTGGAAAACCAGTTTTGTTGTTAGTTACTGGTGTGTCAAATCAGGAAAGCTTTGGAAAGCCCTGTTTGAAAAATTTCAGAAATTCTTTGTGTTATGAATCTGAAAATTTTGAGGGCCTATGACTCAGTGGAATTAAAGCAGATTTTCTAAGAAGTGGCTGGTTACAAAAGCATCATCCCTAAATAAAGGTAGCATCTCTGTCAAATTGCAAATCTCTTGCTCAAGGTTAAACAGCTAGTTCCCAATAAAAAAAGTTGAAAATCTATTTCTGATTTTTTAAATTTTGTTTTTCATTGTTCTCAGAAACAGGTGAAGAAAAAGTAGATGACATATTAGAAAGACAACTGCCCATAAGTCTCCCAACAAAATTCTCCCATAGAAATGCAGCGGATGTTGTGTATTTCATCACAGTTAAAACAAGGACAAAATTCTAAGTCATAAAGCTAGAGTTTTATAATGAGAAGTACTGTGCAAGTTTTGCTGCAGGCAACCCTTTCTGATCTATCAATAGTACAGTTAAACACAAATTGACAGATGAAACTTTCAGGATGGCCTTTTTAACAAGTGATTTAGACAAAGTGAAATCTCAGTGAAAAATATTTCCTTTACTTTTTTTTCAAATCACCTATATTTTTGTTTACCATTCTCTAAATTCAGCACGCTGCCACTTTTGTGTACTTCAGAAAGTCTCAGATAGCTTTATACCACATTGCATGTGAACTGTGAGGAAAGGTGCTATCAGTGACAGTGATTACAGGCAAAATCCTGCTCACACATGTGCTCATGACTCCTGTTTGGGTTTACCAGAGTTTCATATGCATAAATGAGAGTGGGATCTGGTCCTTAATCTGATGACATTTTTTCTGTAGAGCACAGCAGGTTAATAATAAAATGGCATCTCTTCATTTGTGCATGCAATTTTTTTTTGAAAGAAATAACTGCTATGTCTTTGGATCAGGTGTTAATTATTCACAGTAAGGTTTGGTGGGTAACTAGTGATGCAGATATCAAACCACCCACTCTCTTTGTAGATGAAGGGAAAGTATCAGGAGGATTTCTGCTGAAGTATTCATCACATCTCAAGTCTCAAATTGTCCAAACCATTCAATTATAACACTTCACTCAATGCATGTCAGCACGTCTGGCACTGTGTTTCAGGAATGAGCTGAGCTGGTTTTCTCAAAGAGGCAGACGTAGGCTTGTCCCCTTGAGGGACAACAGAAATAGAGCCTATTGGCTCAAAGTTAAGACCAGTTCGTGGATCAGTACATGGGAACTATGGGAACTATTACAGCTTTCTAACTTTGTAGCCTCCAGACTCAGTTCACACATGCATATGTAAAAGGCTTAGCTTTCCTCCGGTAGCAGCACAAGCACAGTATTTGGCACCCAATAAATAGGTAAAACACTGAACTGGTGATGACACATTAAACAGGTCTAGGAATGTGGGTCCTATCACTACAGATCTAACCTTATTCTCACCATCAACTCTCTATAATGTTCAATAGAAGCAATGCCCAAAAGAAGAGAGGAAATCCTTTGAGTCCTTTGAGGGTTATATGAGATTTTCTTGTTAACTGCAGAGATACAATACATCACTGTCAGGAAGCACTGACCCTGGATTATGGTCACTGATGACAAAAAATGCTTTCAGAGGGAGATGATGGACACTGTACTTATTATATGGTAGAAGGAAAAAGAGAGTGGCCAGAGAACTTTTAAGAAAATGGGCACATCATGTGATCAGATATTTTCTTAAGCTCTTTGCGTTTGCTTTCCGTGCTACCTTGGGCTGTACATGTTCCCAGAGCAATGAAAAGACTGCTCACAGGGTTTTAAGTGTTAATGTTCAATTTGATGTATCAATATAGTTCTGCTTGCACAGGCTGTAATGAGCTCAAGATCATAAAGCTCTTATCAGCAACCCTGTTTAAGTGTAGCTCAGCTGATTCAGGCTCCTCTTTACTCTCACTTCAGTCTGTTTTGACCTGAAGCTGCAGAATGACATTGGTGAAAATTAGCAAGGTCACTAAATATTATTCAGGAGAATATTTCTAAACCCCTCAGCAGAATTCAGCCAATACCAGAGTCTGTCTTTGTAAGCTCCATTCACAGTACTGTCATGATTCTGTGTTATCCTCCTTATTTTTAATAGGAATCCTAACTGTAGAAGTGTTTTGGCTATTAAAAATGAAAGACAAAAGATTGTTTTCAGAAAGCCTTATGTCTGTAGACAAGTAAGTTAGTGTGCAGGAAGGGAATGGTAACATAGGGCTTTTTCCTCTGCCACTCTCTTACTATCCCAGCCCCCCTCAAAAAGGAAGTCTGAGCTTTTCAAGAAAGTGCAGAAACACAGGGATGTATCTACATGACTTGCAAAACAAAGTGTGTTTGCATCTCGCCTTTTGTGTGAATAGCGGAGTTCAGTTCTTCCTGCCCGTGCCTGCAGAGGTGAGTCCTGACTGATTTAGGAGCACGTATGCCATTCAGACAAATTCCCACCCAATCAGCTCAGCTATGTTAATGCCTATTCACAGGCTGCATAGAACCGGTTGCCAGCCTGACCTAGTTGTCGGGCTACATGCAAAATGGTACCTAATACTAAAGCAGGTTTGTTACCACACATTTGTGCTCTTGGGGGATTCAGTATACCTGGTTCACAAGTGTGACCAGCTGAAACTGCAAGTTTTAATTAGGAGGAAAATCAGAAGACAACAGACATCTGAGGGCAGTTTTGTCCAGAGCTAAACTGATGTAGAAAAGCTTTCCATTTTTGAAACCACTCAATACCAGGTGTTTTCTAGTGTGGTTCTTTAGTGCATTTCACTGCCGCATGTCAGTATTACTTAGCACTATCACATTTACATCAAGTCAAATGCTGTAATGCAGAGAGTGTCACCATAAGGAATGAAATGTGTCAGCCTGCATACAGGAATTCTTGGGAAATATTTGCCTTTCAGCAATCCTGTGGCTTTTCTACAAATTCTTCTCACGTGTTTGCTACCCTAAAATTCACAGGTAATTACAATGGGATGAATAATCCACATTAATCAGGTAAGCAGGTATTTGAGATCCAGCACATTTCCTGTCAGACAATGCACATGAAAATACAGTAATTGAAGCGGCAGAGAAAATTCCCCACTGACAATGTCTATGTAAATCCACTGTAAAGAATAATTCTACGATTATGTAAAATTTGAACAAGCCCTTTTATCTTTAAAAGAATGCTGCACCCTATTTCGCTTAGCACACCAGCCTGGAGGTCCACAGAGTAAAAAGTGGACTGTCACAGGATCCAGTCCTAGAGGATTCACACAGAGCCAAAGTCATTGCTGGTATAGTGCTGGTGACTGATTTTTAATGTGTTGGTTTGACCTTGGCTGAATGCCAGGTGCCCACTGAAGCCCTCTTCAGCTGGACAGGAGAGGAAATATGATGAAAGGCTTGTGGGTGGAGATATGGACAAGGAGACACCATTCACCAATTATCATCACGGCAAAACCAGGCTCAACTCGGAGAAGTTAGTTTAATTTATTACCAATCAATTCTGAGTGGGACAATGAAAAATAAAACTAGATCTTAAAACCCCTTCCCTCCAACCCTTGCTTCTTCCTGGGCTTATATTTGCTCTCAGTTTTCTCCACTCCCTCACTGTGTGCAACAGAGGGACAGGTACAGGCGGGTTGCAGCCAGTTGGTCACATGTTGTCTCTGCCACTCCCTCCTCCTTAGTGGGAGGACTCCAAACTCTTTTCCCCTGCTTCAGTGTGCAGTGTGGTGTCTCTCCCATAGGAGACAGTCCTCCATGGACTTCTCCAGTGTGAGTCCATCCCACAGACTTTAATTCTTCACTAACTGCTCCGGTGTGGGACCCTTCCACGACGTGCAGTCCTTCAGGAACAGATGGCTCCTGCGTGGCTCCTCATGGGATCACAGCCTCCTTCGGGCATCCACCTGTTCAGACATGAGGTCCTTCACGGGCTGCAGTGGTATATCTGCTCCACTGTTAGCCTTCCGCAGGAGGAAAGCCTGCCTCACTATGATCTCCACCACGAGCTGCAGGTGAGCTCTGTATCAGAGCCTGTAGCACTTTCTCTGTCTCCTTCTTCACTGACCTTGGGATCTGAATGCCTGTTTCTCTCTCATATTCTCACTCTTCTCTTTGGCTACAGTTTCTGTTGCTCAGATTTTTTTCCTTCTTCTTAAATATACTATGACAGAGGTGCTATTACTGTCATTGATGGGCTCAGTCTTGGCCAGTGGCAGGCCAGACTTGGAGCCAGCTGGTTTTGGCTCTATCAGACACAGGGGAAGCTTCTAGCAGCTTCTCATAGAAGCCACCCCTGTGATCTCCCTGCTACCAAAACTTTTCCATGCAAACCAAATACATTTGTTCTGGTTGTCATCTTCCTGGAGAAAAGTCTTCTAAATGAATGTAGCACATTTGTACTGGGCTTCACAATCCCCTAATGCTTTCTATCTCCCTCTACCCATCTCCCATCCCACATCTCAGTATTTCTTACTGTAGTTTTTCTTTTGCTTTATATCTCTGCTCTCTATATTTCAGTGTTTTTTGTAAGACCAGAATCTATCACATTTACTCAACCTGACTCAACTCTCAGATGAATTTACATGACATGGAAGGGTCAACTATGTTTCAACCCTTTTCTGGTAGACAACCTGGTCCTAATGGAGTCCTCCGACATGGGAAATTGCCAGCAGGGAGTGATAGACACCTTGAAATGGGACCACAAATCTCAGCAGGTAAGCCAAGAGCTTTGTAACCTCTCAATAGGAAAAATGCCACAGGAGAAGGCACTTGAACAGACCTTTCTCCTGATTAGGATACTAAGTCTGAAACTCATAGCTGACTTTTCCTGGAGTTCGAGGCACTGCGTATCTGGAAGGAGATGTCAACTTCATGAACCCTTAGCTTGCTTTGTGCAGGAGGGGAGATGTGAAAAGGGTTTCCTGCGTTATCTGAAGGCACATGCACCTCTGCTTTACAGCTCTCAGGTGAACATTGCTGTTTCCTCATGCTGTGCTTTAAGAGGTTGCATTGAACATCTGGTGGGCCGCAGAGGTAGTGCGTGAGAGGCAGATAATTATTTAGTTCTCTGCGCTTCACAGTATGAGCTTCCCCGGCAAAGAAAACTGGATATCCTTCCTATTAATAGAAAATTTGTATAATGCTCTAGTCCTCTGTCCTCTTCCATCTTGCTCAATGTGCCATAACCACAGGCTTGAGAACCACATGTTTTTATTCTGGTTTGGGACATAGTAGTCCTTAGACAGTAAGGGTTTGGGGTTTTTTTTTGTGACTAAAGTCTTTTCCCAGTCTTCCATGTCCTGGAAGCATGAATTGTGCTGCATAGGAACGAAGCTGACAGGCTCTGACTTGAAGTAGAATGATGTGTAAATGTGAAGCCAGACCAAAAAGTTTCTTTCTGTCCACCAGCCAGCATGCTGAAGCTAAGTTCAGATGAGTTTGTGTTGTTAAGACTAGACAATTTTCCTGCCACTGCTAGTGCAAGTTCTTTCAAAGGAGACAAGGAAGAAGCAGAAGCACAATTATCTCTCAACTTGAGTTTCCTGAAAAGCTGTCTATAGCAAGAGGAACACACTGCCTAGTCTTCTAGGCTGAAACACCAGCTGATATCTCAGGAGGTAGTGCCAAATAATTTAAATACAAAGCTAATATAACAAATCACAACTTAGTTAAAAGGCACATGGACAAATGTGCTGTAAAAGTAGCCTGGCAAGCTGTAGGCAATCCAGGAGAATCCTGGAGTATATCAAAGATATCTTCTTAAACCAGCTAATAGACACCCCTGCCAAAGGGGATGCAATACTGGACCTGATGATCACCAACATAAGTGAGCTCATCAGTGACATCAAGATCAGAGGCAGCCTGGGTTGCAGTGATCACGCATTAGTGGAGAACAAGGTCCTGAGGGATACAAGATATGCGAGGAGCATAGTCAGGACCATAAACTTTAGGAAAACAAAGTTCCAGCTCCTCAAGGAGTTAGTCAGTAGGATCCAGTGGGAAGCAGTCCTCGTGGAGCAGAACAGAGCTGGCAAATATTAAAGGATGCTTTCCGTAGAGCGCAACAGTGCTCAGTACCCAGATGTAAGAAATCAGACAAGGAAGGGAAGAGACAAGAGTGGCTGAGTTGAGACTTGCTGGTCAAACTGAAGAGCAAGAGGGAATTGCACAGGCGGTGGAAGTCGGGACAGGAAACCTGGGAAGAATAGGTATGGAGTCAGAAAGGCCAAGGCACAGCTGCAACTTAGCTTGGCAAGGGAAGCAAATAATAACAAGGAAGGCTTCTATGGGTGTGTCAATCAGAAAAGGAAGGTTAAAGAAAGCATACCCCCCAGTGATGAAAATAGTGACCTTGTATCAACAGATCATAGAATCACAGAATCATCTAGTTGGAAAAGACCTTTGAGATCATCAAGTCCATCTGTTTCTGTGCCCTTACTAAACCATGTCCTTAAGAAACTCAACTACCTGCCTTTTAAACACCTCCAGGGATAGCGACTCCATCACCTCCCTGGGCCTGACCTCCAATGCCTGACCACTCTTTCAGTGAAGACGTTTTTCCTGATGTCTAATCTGAACCTTCCCTGGCACAACTTATGGCCATTTCCTCTTGTCCTATCACCTGTCATTTGCGAGAAGAGACCAGCACTCACCTCACTACAACCTCCCTTCAGGTCATTGTAGACAGTGATGAGGTCTCTCCTCAGCCTCCTCTTCTCGAGCTAAACAACCCCAGTTCCCTCAGCCATTCCTCGTAGGACTTGTTCTCCAGCCCCTTCACCAGCCTCGTCGCCCTTCTCTGGACGCGCTCTGACACCCTGATGTCCTTCTTGTAGTGAGGGGCCCAGAAATGAACACAGTACTCGAGGTGTGGCCTCACCAGTGCTGAGTACAGGAGTACAATCACCTCCCTTGTCTTGCTGGCCACAGTGTTTCTGATACAGGCCAAGATGCCATTGGCCTTCTTGGCCACCTGGGCACACTGCTGGCTCATATTTAGCCCATTGTCAGCCAACACCCCCAGGCCCTTCTCCACCAGGCAGCTCTTCAGCAACTCTTCCCCAAGCCTTTACAGTTGCGTGGAGCAGTTGTGTCCCAAATGCAGGACTTGGCACTTGGTCTTGTTGAACCTCATCCCGTTGGTCTCAGGCCATCAATCCAGCCTGTCCAGATCCCTCTGCAGAGCCTCCTTTCCTTCAAGCAGATCAACACTGCCACCCAGTTTATTGTCATCTGCAAACTTGCTAAGGGTGCATTCAATCCCTTCATCCAAATAATTGATAAATACATTGAACAGGACTGGACCCAGCACTGAACCCTGGGGAGCACCACCTGTGACTGGTTTCCAACTGGATTTAACTCCATTTACTACCACCCTCTGGGCTCGGCCATCCAGCCAGTTTTTCACCCAGCAGAGGGTGTGACTGTCCAAGCCGATGCTGTGAGAATGTTGTGAGAAGCGGTGTCAAAGGCTTTACAAAAGTCCAGGTACACCACATCCACAGCCTTTCCCTCGTCCACTAAACAGGTAACCTTGTCATAGAAGGAGATCAGATTGGTCTGGCAGGACCAAGATGATGAGAAATCCGAGGGACCCCACAACTTTTTTCCTCAGACTTCACTAGCAACCACTCTCCTCACCCTTCCTGCATCACTGGACAACAAAATGGGGAGCAGGGAGGGTAAAACCCCTCACACTGTAGGGGAAGATCGGTTTGTGACCACCCAAGGGAAGTGAACATGTACAAGTCTATAGGACCTGATGCATCCTGGGTTCCTGAGGGAGTTGGCTGAGGTGGTTGCCAAGCCACTCTCCATGATATTTGAAAAGTCTTGGCAGTCAGGGGAAGTCCCTGGTGACTGGAAGAAGGGCAACATTGTGAAACGATGGGGGACGATGTGATGAAGAACAGCTCTGCAGAGAAAGACTTGGGAGTGCTGATTAATGAGAAGCTCCACATGAGCCAGTAATGTGCGCTTGCAGTCCAGGAGGACAATTGTGTCCTGGGCTGCATCAAAAGAACCATTGCCAGCAGATTGAGGGAGGTGATTCTCCCCCTCTTACTCCACTCTCATGAGACCCCACCTGGAGTATTGTGTCCAGTTCTGGAACTCCCAACATGAGAAGGATATGGAACAGATGTAATGAGTCCAGAGGAGGGTCACAAAGATGATATACTATGAGGACAGGCTGAGAGAGATGGGGTTGTTCAGCCTGGAGAGGAGAAGGTTCCAGGGAGACCTCATAGTGACCTTCCCGTATCTGAAGGGGGCC
The DNA here is from genome assembly GCA_033556795.1 of Tapera naevia. NCBI lineage: Eukaryota > Metazoa > Chordata > Aves > Cuculiformes > Neomorphidae > Tapera > Tapera naevia. The sequence continues at coordinate 1,994,907 of JAUMJJ010000022.1, read as the reverse complement.
TACAAGAAATCTGTGGAGGGAGATTTTACAAGGGTTTGTAGTGATAGGATGAAGGGAAATGGCTTCAAATTGTAAAGGAGAAGATTTAGATTAGACATTAGGAAGAAATTCTCCACAATGAGGTTGGTGAGACACTGGTACAGGATGTCCAGGGAATTTGTGGATACCTCCTCCCTGGAAGTGTTCAAGGCCAGGTTGGATGGGGCCTTGAGCAGCCTTGTTAATGCGAGGTGTCCCTGTCCATGGCAGGGGAGTTGGAACTGGATTATGTTTAAGGTCCCTTCCAACCCGAACCACTCTATGATTCTATGTTTCCCAGAGAGACTCTCACTCATAGTTGAAACATGCTATTTTAATACGTGACCTTGCTGTAACAGTACATATCCATTAGTGAGTTTCACACGAACTTGCACTGGTGATCTTCCAATACACCATAGATATACTGTGTGTAGTATTACATGTAGTCTTAACTAGGCTAGAGCCCCAAACTAGCACACTCCTGCATTTCTTGAAATAAAAAAGAAAATATTCTAGCAATGTTACACTAACAACATGTAAAAAAATAAAAGTACATGTGATGAGTGGCACAAAAATCCAATCTCTCCCTTACACATGTTTTTAACAACCATCTTGGCTGTAAGAGGGGGAGAAGTTGTGGTGCTCTGGTGGTAGCTGACATTTCTTTGGTAAATAGGAGGAATTGACCTGGATGCACATTGACAGGCAGATACCTCATCAGATAGCAGATACGTGAAGAAGAGAAAAAAAACCAACCAAACAAACAAGGGAAAAGACTAGAGCAGACATATTACTCAGAATAATACTTGGTGTTAGTGTAGAATGAGCCAAAGTGGCAGAATCTAGCCAGAGGCAGGGAATCTGGAATTAGTAGGTTTATTCAGTTTTGTAAAGGCACGTTCATGTACAGTTAAGGCCCAAATTTTCACACTGATATTCTGTGTGCTTCAGCTAATTACTAGCTGGAGTAGGAAATAAAAAAAAAGCCCTGAAAAAAAGCTGAGGTTTGTAACAGAACTATCTCACCTACCTTTTGCTAGAAACTGGCTGCCGAGATGTTGTTCTATTATAGCAGCAGCATTGGCGATTTTTCCAGCTTCACGTCTTTGAATTAAGTATACATAATGACATATCACTGCAGCAAGGCTATACGAGGAATGTGATAACCCACTGCCCAATGCCTATTCTATCCAGGCAATGCAGACTGTGCTGCATGCTTGCTGCAATGCCATCCATGTGCTCTCAGAAACAATAATCAAGTCTGTTAGAGCCAGAAAAGCCCGCCAAGGCCAGCAGTGACAAAATCATAGCAACATAAAATAGATAGCATATATTTATCCTATGTTGGAAAAAAACCCTTTCCTTTTTCTTTTGTTTTTTTTTTTTATTTTTCTCCATTCCTGACTCATCTGCAGCTTGTGCCTTTTCATCTTCCAGCCGACTACAGAGATCCTCTGGGAAAGGTAATACTTCCACGTACATAGCACCTGCTTCCCTCTTCCCTGCAACAAATAAATACCCTCAAGCTCTTCAATTTACTTCAGAATCATCGAGCGCAGTTTAAACTTTAACCCAGTAATGTATTTTTAAAGGGGTTATTACGTAAAGTTTGTGCATGTCTGCAGGCATGCCTGTTTGTGCACATGCAAGGATTTCTTCCTGTTGCCCCAGAAAAAGCCATCTCGGAGTCATTTGGTTAGCAGCTTCCTCAAAATGACGATAATGCCCCTGAAGTGTTCAGGCATCACAAAATCCTCCTATCACAGATGGACTGATTTCTGCAGCAAGAGCAGATCTTGGGGTATGCAGAACTCTTCCTGGGACTAATTCCATGGAGAGTCAAAAAGACTAGGCATAGTTAAAAATTGTTTAGCCTCTATAATGAGAGTCAGGTACCCCTGTATTGTTTCCTCTTATCAGATGTTGCTGAGTGAAAATGTTCTTGGTTTTATCCCCTGTTTTCAGCCTACTTTTCAGCACTAATTTCTATTTATCATTCTTTTATCCCGACACTGAATTCTTCCGCAGTCCTTTCAGGGCGACTCATCCATGAGGATACTTACTTGCATCTTTACTGTTTTTAAATTTCAGCTTTCCCTTTTACTCTACTCTATTTCCATATGTCATTTTCCTTTTCTGCCTGTCTGGGAGTCACTGTACCTAACTCTGTAAAGCATTATCTCTCCATCTCTCTAAACTGTTTTGTGGTACTTTGTATGAAGGATGGCATATAAAAATAAATTGTATTGCACTGTATTTTTGGACTGGCATCTAATCTTTACTGAGCTCATTCAGCCTGTTTCTGAAAAACATTGGATTTTAAAGACTCTTCTGATCCAATGAATCTTGATGACTTTTCTGATCCTAGAAAAAGACTCCCTAATTTTCAAGTCATCTCCTGACACTAACACAGAGATAGGAGTCGGGAGAGTAGCTTGAAAAATAAGGTTTTGCAGAAAAATATTCCTGGAACTCTTCCTTGTCTATCGTGTGTCTTAACCTCACCTCTGCCCTCCACCTCCCATTTTACTTGCAAATGTCCACCAGTACGAATGTTGGGGAAGGGGGGAGCAGGAAGCAGGCTGATGGTGTGCTACAGTCATAGCAAAACAATCCAACAGCTTGCTTATGCATCTATTTGGCTTAGGATGGAAAATTAGAACAGCTTTAATCTGCTAGCAGCATCAAGCAGGGAAGCACTCCCTGGAGTGAAAGCGTTAGGAGTATCACAGCAGGGGCTGATGAGAGACAGCCTGCTGTGGTGTCACAGCAATGCAGTTGCACTCAATGTGTAAAAAGCTGGGGTGCTAAGGAGGGCCCAGGTGACCTGACTGGGAATTGTAGTGGGAGAAATCCTTTGTACTGGGTGGGCTCTTCTGCAGTAGGAAAATGCTTTCAAAGGCATGCTCCCATATTACTGCCTCTGCTTGCCCTTCCTCACCTTCTACACCATGCCATATCAAAAATTTGATCCCTACGTTATAACCACTATGTGCATGTGCCCTCCTACCCTGCCATGGGGACTCATTTTGTCCAGAGAATTTCTACATACATAGAGCCATGACTATGTGTGAAGTGGTCAGGATTTGTCTTCAGACTGGAAAATTTAGTGAGCAGCAGCCATACCATTGCATTTTTTACGCAAAGCACAGATATGTTTGCTTTTATTAAATATCTCTATTCATAATAATGAAAGGGCAAGCTCTGAGATACTAAGGAAATTTGTGTGGTGTAGAGATCTTGCTTGCTTGCTTAGAGATGCACTGAACTTTGAAGGACTCTTCAAATGCCCGGACAGTCAGGGGTAATATTTAGCTTGTGGCTTTCTGTAAAAGCAGCAGATTTGAGGAATATAACATCTTGGAAGTTCCTCCTGCATAACCTGCTTGTTGCATTGGTTCTTTGGCACACACAGAATGATTACATATGCTATCCATTGCTTGTGGAAAATAGTCCTACCCTCACTTGCAAATGTGTTTAATTTTACCCTAGTGAGTAGTTAGGCTGCACTCTGTGGATGCACACGTGAACATAGAGGTAGGTATAGCACATGTATTCACAAGGTGAGAGCTAGGACTTGTGAAGGCAGCATGAAATGTTAAGATCTTTTTACAAAAACTAGGAACTATGAAGTTTGCAATGAGGTATGCACTACCTAAACACTGTGGAGGTATAATCCAAAGGCAAGGAATATCTGTTTGCGTGTGTGGGGTTCGTATGTCAATTTTTTTTATATATTGAGACAATCAACGCATTTGCAACAGTAAAGCCTAGATATGAACCTTAGATCTTGGCTAAAGCTGATTATCGAACACCTGATATAGGTTTCTGTAGTCAGAATGTATTATTTACCCTGCCTCTTATTCATAGATGGTCTTCTCCAGCCTACTTAAAGCCTCTGTTCTCCTTAGGTATACTGGGGTATTCCTAATGGTTTGAGTCCAGCCAGTTTTTTTTGCTTTGTGTGAATGTGAAAAGTGGCTAAATCTTCAATCCTAAGGCACAATTTTTTCCTAATTTTTTTATGTTCCTGTGAACATCAGAACTAGAAACCAGCCTACACACAACATGCAGAAGTTACCTTGCCCAATTTCACAAAGGACTGACATGTCCTACCCTCTCTTGGAAGTTGTCCAAAATTGTGCTGATGTTTATCAGACTCTTTTCTCCTCATTTTAGGGCCACTGACAGCTATTTCTTCTTCAGCTTGTTATTTGAAACTGAATCTGGAAGTGCAACGACTATCCGGTCCTAAAGTCTTTCCCTGCAAAATGCATCTACAAGGTCTCTGATGATGCTTCATTGTTTATGTGGATCTCTGAAGGTAAGCTGGAAGGTGGGCATGAGGTATTTTCCGGTACCTGTATGTGCCAGCAAGCACCAAACTAATGCATAGAGAAGAGTGTGTGTACATAAGTTGGTGGGGAAAGCAAGTTATGCCACTTCCATGAAAAAGTCCTGAGGTCTAATTGCTTGAAAGGGTTAGAAAAAGGTGCTGGAGTATTATAGCCATGGAGACTTTCTTCCTGCTTTTCAGCAGAGACAACATGAATTTGCTGGGCTTGGCATAAACCTGTGCATATTTTAGTGTACTGTAGTGTTGAACTGTCAATAGCAGTAGAAAGCATCTTGTATAAAATGGACAATGCAGTATAAAATGTATAGTGTGGAGGCAGTTTCAACATGCTCAAAAATGGTTACATGAACTCGAGAGTTGAAAGGTTTCTCTGAATAGCCCTGGCCACTGTTGGACACAGGAGCATGGTGCAGCAGGCATCATGCAAACAGGTGGAGCACTCCTGAAAATGAAAACTCAGGCTGTTCTCCTTCATAGAGTTTGTACAGATTAGATATAGGAAAAAAAAACAAATGGCCTGAACTTATCTCCTCCTAATTACTGGATGGGTGATATGAGGAGAAACTATGACAAAGCTAGCGTCCAGCAATGTCATCCTGGTCCTAAGTGCTCATCCACACAGTCAGAGGTGCACTTCAGCAGCTTTCAGAGCCATTGTCATAATGATTTTAGTGAAATCTCTGAAATCCCATTCCGGTCACCAAAATAATGCCATTTAGTAGGCATGTGTTTTTAAATATTTTAACAACTCATGTGAAACATTTCTAATGATCAATGACAGAAGATAACAGATCATCCTCCTCCCGTTTACTGGAGCAAGTAAAAAGTACCCTTTACTAACACACAATATAAAACAATCTAGAACAGCAGAGCATGGCGGCTGCTTCGTGTAAGGATTTTCTGAGTATTTCCAGTATTGTGTGGCAAACATAAAACTGAAGATTTCTTGCCTTGACTGTTTTCCAGTTTCCAAAAGGCTACTGGTAACAACTTTTTACCTCATTTCTAAAAGTGTGTGAACGCTATCACTAGAGTTCTGCATCATAATAATGTCAAACTAATACACAATTAATTTACATGTTTATAGTAACTATGAACCATTTTTCTCCTTTATTTTTCAATATCTTGTCAATCTTTGAATCTTTCAGGTTGTCTTTTATCGGTATTTCATTTACATGCCTATAAGTTTCAGACTTTAAATTAATAAACATCGTAAAACCCACCCACTAAGTAATATATCAAAGAGCAGTTAAGACTTTTAGTAAAAGTTAAACTTTGTGTAGTCAGTTAGGCCCAGCTCTTCAAACATATTCTCTACCTAACATCTAGTGATACTGATAGAAAGACTCATATCCACCTTCAGATTCTGATTCTATTGCTCTGAAGTCATCAGAAAGACTCATGTTGATGTCAGTGAGCCTGATGATTCAGGCTGTGGTTGGTGGAGAGTAATAAATCCACCTGAGCAGATGTGTCTGAATCAGGAGACCAAGCATCTATGAGGATCTCTCCATCTGGTTCTCCATGGTAGATACTCCCTCATCTTGTCTCTTTTTGCACAAGGAACATCAGTGGTATCCATGGTTGTCATGTTGTACTTTGTTTTATGATCCCTTTGTAGAGTGGCTCATATGCTCAAGCCAGACTGAAACTAAACACGTGTTTGACTCTACTCAGCAATGTGAGAGTGAGTCCTCATTCAGGCATAACCTTCAAAACTATTATTGAGTAATTAATCTATAATTCATAGTGCAACTGGCAAGAAAATAGGTTTAACAAAGGAAATTGCAGTTACATGTCCCGAAAACAGTGAATGATTTATTATTTTACTCATAGCTGAAAGCAAATAATCTTTGACCTGACTACAAATTGCATAGTTGGAATAGGAGCCACTTGCTGAACTAAAACAAACCTTCTTATCATTTTCATCCAGTCAAGAGCCCAAATTTATGTCAGAAAATAATTAAAGAAATACCAAAGGCTGCAGCCAAATTGGTTGAGGATGGGCTGGTGCTGTATGATATATTATGGGTACTGTTATCTCTTGATATATTGTAATTATTGTTATTATTGACTTTATGCTTTGAAAGAAATAAAACTTCAGCTCCAAAACTCTAGAGTGGAAGCTGTCCATCTGAACCCTGTTTGGGAAAGGTGACAGTGAAGCAGTTTTTCCAGTTTCTAGATATATCTGTTGTCTCCCTGGAAGCCTTTTTCTGTCTCTAGTTCTGGCTATGGCACAGAGAGCATGGTTTGTTTGTTGGATTAAATGAATAGAAAATGGCTGTACATATAATGATTATAACCACCTGAGGGGATCTATGTCTGTTCGTATTCATACTCCTCAGTGTATGTAGCAGCTGATAACGGGGTGCTGCTCCTGATTAAGCCATTCCTCTGAATTTATGGAATGTCTCAGGAACTAAGCTTGTGAATTATTACATGGGAAATGTAATTATACACAAAAAATATAAACATTTATTTATTTCTCATGACCGCATTCCTTTTCAGTCTTTGCTTCCTTGTCTCAGGATCAAAAGCGCTGGTTGAGATGCAACGTGTGAACTAGACACAGTCCTGAAAATATGGCCCAGGCCATATTTTCCTTAAAATAAAGAAATAACTAGGGTTTGTGTGCATCTGCACACAATATGGGGCTTGAAGCATTTAACTGGGTTTTTACACACAACATTTACACTGGGTGTCACTGAAATATGAGGAAGAGATGGTGTCAATCCTACTCAAACTGACTGTAGAAGGCAAATTAACAGTTTACTGTATCACAGTTAATCAGTAGCTGGGTTGGCAAAAGTTCACTGTATTTACTTTAGTTCTCATACTGCTATATTGATCTACTTTAAGCTTTGCAGCCATGGTCCTTAAAGTTGCATTTCATCCTACTTTATAAGCTTATACATTGAGCAAGACTCTACACTACTGCTCATTTTTATCAGATTTACTCATTTTAGCAAATACTAGGTACTAAATAGGGAAATGGCCTCCTAGACCTCTCCAGCAGTCATTTGGGATCACTGTGATTTCCATGTTCATTTGACACCAGCAAAGTGGAAACAATCGTGGAAGTAGAGCTGACTTACAAAGCAGGTTCTATGCTATTCAACCAGCTGAAGAATGTTCAAAGTGAACCTGCTGAATCTGGGACATCCAGGAAGGAGCAAGCACAGAAGCAAAGAGAAAAAGATAGTTCTTATTCTGGTTTGCTCACCTGTGTTTTCTCTCTGCAAATGTGAGGGTTTCCTCTCAGAATAAGTGGAAGGTTTATTACGAAGGTGAGCACCTGGCTGCACTTACTGGCTAATATATTCGTGGCAATTACCACTAGGAATGCCCAACCAGTGTTAATACTCCCGAGCAAGCTTTTAATTTACATAAACTGATGACCTCCAAAAAATGCCCTCAGTCAATACCATTTATGTAAACTTCTTTACAACTTGGAGTTCAGGGATCTTTTCAGCCTATTTTGTGTGACTCGCGACGTTGCAGAGAAGAAGCAGGAATTTGGCTGGATCATCTGGATTTCATTTCACAATCTGAATATCCCAGCACAAATAGTCACAACGAAGAAATCCATTAGGAATTCATGGCCTGTAGAGCTTGACTGTTAAACTGACAACATTTATCATGAGCTTTTTGCAAAATCATATGAGATTTCATAACAGGTGTCCACTTCACACAGGTCATCACCACTGTGGCCTGTGTCAAAATCCATTATACAGTAGCTGAAAGCTATACATACGTGTTGCCAGCTACCTCCTTTTGCAATGTGTGGTGGAATGCAGTGAGAGATAAGCAGGAGACACAAAGTTTAGATCTGAACTTGCCTCTGCTTCTCAGTTTCTCCGCCAGTATTGAAAATGAAATGGCAACATTGAATGCAGGGTTCTCTTTTTAGCCAACCTTCAGTTGTGATAAAAAGAGGAAAAAAAGTGCCATGAGCATAGGGCTTAAATAAAAATCCAACACATTATGTTATTTTTTAGTGGCCACATTTAAACAAAACATAACCATATAAAATTCCACTCATTCTTCCTGAATTTTGTTCCAATCTTGTCAGGCTGGGCTGTTTTGACGTGTAATGAGTCTCTTATCTGACATTTCCTATTGTCCCTAGTGGCTGTAAAATCATTACTCCTGCGAAAACAAAGTTTACATGTTGATAAGTGGTGAAGGGAAGGAGAGGGCTGTGATGAGAAACTGCAGCTACTCTTCTCACTTCTCTCTCATGCTCTGTCTCTAACAGGAATAATTCACATTCTTGCAATTTAGAGAAAAGTTTCTAAGTCCTCTATTTGGGACCATATTTCAGTTTCTCCTGGGAGATGAAAGCAGTTTGCTGTGCAATGCTTCAGAGTCTCACAGTGACTGATTTTATGCTTCCTTCTCTTGGGGTAGAATCAATGATGGTGGGGTAGGTTCCAAAAAATTTATTGGAATAGCAAAAAAAAAAGCCAAAAATAGTTGAACCCATTTAATAGCTGTGATATCATTTTACTGGCTTCCTCTCTCTGCAGGGCATATGTCAGTGGCTGATTTTGTGCTTGGAGCCCCAAAGGAAGGGTCTGTGAAGGCTTTTTCCATCCCAGTATCAAAAAGGGCACCCTAGAGACAGCTGTCCCTGATGTGATTAACCACTGAAATGGTACTTGCAAACAGGGTGATGAAAACCCCTGAAGTCTGCTGTAAAGTGATGAGGCTTAAAGTCACCTTGAGGCAGGAAAAAAAAAAAAATCCCAGAATTAGGAGCAAATATGTGACTTATTTATATGAAATATAATCCCATATTTTTTCAAAAGTAATATTGGAAAACATCCTTATTGCGTTGAGCAGCTTCTTAAAAACTGGATGATTTAAAACGGTTTAGCTTAAAATGAGCATATAAACAGTGCTTAGGATCTGAAGAAAGGAACATTAATTCATTTGTTTCAGATTCTTAGTGCACACATGTATTTGCTTTGCATTGCCTATGCAAGGAAATTATCTGCTAAATTAGCAAACAATACTTGCTCTGTCAAATCCAGTTTTCACATCTTAACTTGCAGTGATGCTCTTTCCCAATTGGACCTGCATCAGCTCCTATTATCACAAAAGTCAAGGAAATACATTTTGGAGTATACCATAGCATTCAAAAGACCTGGGCTTTCTCAGACCAGCAAAATTCCCAAGTGAAACTCTTCTCCTGACAATGATCCCACATTAAAATCTGTGCTCTGCAGTTCTGAGAGTTTTATATGAATCTGATTACTATGGTGTTGTATGGAAGAAGAGAGATGCCTGTCAAAATTTAGAGATAAAGCAAAACACCTCCTACAAATACTGAAGTTAAAGGAAAAGTCAGTTTTGGTGATTTTTGGCGTAGGTCTCTGAGTATTGCCAAAAAGATATCTGTCCATTTTTTCCATGATAGAAAGGGTATCTAGCAGTTTCCATTATTCTATCTTAGGGGTCTTGCAAAGCAACAAGTTTCTGAAAAAAATGTCTCAATTTGAATATTGTTTGGAAAACAAATGCTATCAGCAGACCTACCAAAACAGCTTAATATATCTTTTGTCAGTGGACCTAGCATTTAACACTAACTCATTTTGTAAATTCATGTTATCCACCTCACAAACAAATGAAGTAAGAAAAAGCCCCTGGACAAATGCTATACTGCAGGAGTCTCCCCATCCTCATTACTTCAATGTGGCCATAGTATTAGAAAGTATCTAGGCTCCCTGCTGTGCTGCCCTAATGTAAACAGGTTCCAGACTGAAGAGCTAGGGCTGTGACACACTGACCTTTTGCCTGCTGGCAGAAGTTCCTTTACATCATGCAATTCTTCCTACCCAAACAAACATTTTCTCTACCTCGAGCAGGCAGAGGCAATCAATTTGAATAGCTTTAGTTCCTCAGTGTAGGTGAGCAAAAAAAAGGAAGAGGAGAACCAAAAATAGCACTTTCTCTGAGAGCATGCCAGGTTTGATTCTTCTACAGCATGGTGTATCAGCACCGCTCCTCCCAATGGCAGCCGGCTAGCAGGCAGCAGCCTCTGAGAGAGAAGAAGTGGCACTCCCTGGAAAATTAAATAACTGATACGGAGCTACAAATCCTGCAGTGCTGGCTCCCAGAACGTTGGCTCATGGTGGGGTGAGGGGCAGGTCTGGATAGACTCAGGGACATCTGCGTGGGAATGGAAGGAGATGTTGAGCTAGGATAGAATCAGGTAGGTGTTGCCCTGAAGTCTTGCAGCCTAGTGCTTGTAGAGTAATACCGTCAGTTGACTACTTAATGTTTTAAACATATTCCTACCTTATGCATATTTTTTGAAATGAAAGCTCAGACACAACCAACAGCTGCATTAAACATCTACCTACTTTTTGAAAGAACAGTGTGAAGGGTAGGGAAGGGAAAAGCAACAATATTTTCATTTTTGCTAGTGTTTTAATTAAATGTAATGTGTCTGTTTCCAAGAGTTACACCAACCTCTGGTTGAAAGTGGAAAATGATGCAGATTTCATGAACTCAGTCTTAAAATGACCCTAAAATTAATAAGCCTGTAATGCTGATGAAGTGTTACAGACTTTTATTAGGTAGAATATGAAGTGTTTTTATTTCATGCTCTTGTGTCCCCATACTTGTGTAGGCTACAGCTTTCAATATGAAACTCTGAAGTCAGTAAATATAGCTAAAAATTGTGATAGAGGGTTTTAAATTTCAGGGCAAAAAGAAGAGAGAAACGTACTACAGCCTTATGAAAGGCAGTCATTTTGTCTTTGCTTGAGAAATCCCAATGAAAAGATGAAATTTCACTTGGTTAAGAAAAAAAAAATGTGGAACATAATTTGGCCTGGTTCTTGGAAAATCTGCCCTTGATTTAGCCAAGAATAAGGATGCCTCTTTTCTAAATGGATGGGCTATGGCAAATCTGCTGGTGTGAGAAGAAGCTTGTATAACTTTTTAGCTACTGGGCAATATATTCTTTGCTAAAAAAAAATCTTACAGTGCCTCCTTAAGTGCAAACAGAGGTACCCAGCAGACAGTGTACAACATGTGCAATTCTGGGCACTGAGAACTTTGCAAGTCTGCCAAAAACTCATCTCATTAGTGTGCTTTGCAGCTGTAGAACAACCGTTTGGCTGAAATGATGTAGCCTGAATATAAAACCATGTCCTGGAGGTGAAAGGCCCAGTGGAGGGAGTATCCTTGAACACCATGCACTAGAATGATGTTCTAGGAATTTCCTGGTCAGGGTACAAAAATTCATCTGCACATCTTGATACCCAGCTTTGACAGGAAAAGGTGTATTCTCTGCAGTGAGATCTTTCTTTTCAGCTACCTCAATCCTGGAACACTAAGGCTAGAGCAGTACATCTTTTATGCATAACACTCACAGACCTGATATACTTGCGTCAGGAAGGAAATTAAGACAGCTGCTTGTCCCATAGGAGCACAAATTAAATACTGAAGCCCAATACATTTATGCAATGTTTTATACACCTCCGAAACACAAAAGATGTCAAGTCACAATTTTGGTGGGTTTTGAATTGTTTCTTATACACTGTCAGGGTTTCACGCATCGTTCTTTACATTTAAAGAAAGCAACACAGACTGATTTCTGACATGCACCCTCCTATCACATCTATCAGTGCAGTACAGTGAGTGTTAAATGAATGTCACCACAGAGCCTCTCTCTCTCTCTCTCTCTCAAGTTTTAAATTTCCCTTGCTAGTGTAAAACTTAATGAAAGCCCTGGAGTATACAATAGCATTTTGAAAACAGGAATTTGTGACTGCTGTGAATCATCACTCACAGCAGGGACCCAGAAATGTGAATTGTGGGAGGAACAGGCTCAGTCCCCCTCTCTTTTTTACTGGGAATTTATTACAGGCGTGTCATTATTTACAATGCACCATTCACATCCTCTAAAGAGCCAATAAACTGGCTGCTGAATATGCATTTTGCTCTGTGGTGAACACAGATGTTTCCAGCTAATATCCATTTCATTTAATTTCTTTTCTTTAAAGAAAAAAAAAATCTATCTTGCTATTTCTGTAGCAGCTGGGTAACTATTTACCAGTCTTCGGTTTGGGAATCACTCCTCATATTTATTATAGTTGGTGCCATTTGTGTTGCTAAAAGTGAAGGTCTGTCCATATTACAATTCTCTGACTGTATTTCCAAGGGCACAAAATGCAGTTACTAAAATTCTTTCATAGTTTAAAGGAAAGACTGCTTGAGTATTCAAATTTCACTAACGATATGTGGCAAAAATAATGTCAGATGTTTTTATGTTACTAGAGCACATCAAAAAGCACTGGCATTTGAGGGAGATTTGTTTTGGGTTTGTATTCCTGTGAGTAAAATATATTGTTGATTCACAGCTGACAGGTTGGTGGTCATTAATTTACACTCCCTTCATGTATTAGTAAGAGAAGGTATAGCGAATGATGGCGAACTGCAAAAGGTTTGGAAGTTCAACTCAGATAATCATTCCCAACTTTAGATACTTATCTCTGCTAGAACTATCCCCTGGGAATGCAAAACTAGTCTGCCATTTCTGTGAAAAAAGGCTCTCCTGAGGTTTTAGTTTCCTGCATCTTGTCTGGCTGGAATCTGAAAGTTCAAAGGTAACTAATAAATACGTTTCTGATTATTATCATCATTATTATTCATAGTCTGATAGCATTTTTTTAAAGCCTTGCAAGAGCTGTGGTTTTGTACAGTTTGAATATGGATAATGGCTGAGGAGGTGGCAAAGAGGGACTCGCGTTTTATCCAAATCAGATTGTTCAAACTAGATTGCTATTCTATAAATTCCTCCCCTCCTTGTGGTGTGGAAGGCAGTGTTATTGGAAATCACCAGATGGCTGGTTACAGATGGTGTTATACATTCTATCTTCAATTAGCTCTTGAAGAAGTGCTTATTGTTAGCTGTGGTGCAGTTCTTCCTCCACACAAAAATGCTACCACTAAGACCTGCCCTGCCTGAACCTCTCCAACAAGCAAAGCACTTTTAGATATGAAGGGGTGAGAAAGATTCTCAAGAGTTCTCCCATGAGAAAGCACTGAAAACCCAATGCGAATGGATGACCTATGAATGAGCAGCTCCACGAATGTTTATCTGTTACCTGCAGGTTATACCCAATGAAGGAAAGAAAATGTTATTTAGATCTAGACCATGGGAGGTGGGGCAGAGCTGTACAAAAGCAGAAGAAATAGAATACAGTAAGTCTTGCAAAGTGACGAAGTATATAGGCTTTGCTCTCCTCCTGACTTCCCCCTTCACCTCCATCTGCACAGTCACTGCTGTCCTCTGACAGAGGGTGTGTATCACTGCTGTGTTGTTGAGGAAGAAGCAGGAAGACCAGAGTCGTCAAGCTCATGATTCTGACTCACAGGAAGGACATCTGAATGAGTTAAGATGAGGCAATTGTGCTCAGGACAACACGCTTGGAGACAATGTCGGCATGTCAAAAAGAGGAACCTGCAACCCACGTCACACTGGTATGAACTGGTTGGAATATAAATGTAAATTTCTCCTTACAAAGAGCCAAAGTCTGGTTTCTGTGAGAACTTTTTCTCATCCTTTTCAGGGGCCCTTCCTGTTGTAAAAATCCAAACCAGGAGTCTCTTGATATTTCCACGCAGGCTTATGTAAGAAAGAAGTAGGTGTGGACCGGACCTGGGCTAACTACTATATTCTTCCCTCCTCTATACCTGGCAAAATCACCAATCCTGTGGCTTCAGAGCGATTGCAAGGTGCAAATCAGTGAAGAATTACGTCTTTTGCATCTGGCAAAATAACTTGCAATGCATATTAAACTAGTATATATTTTCCAATGAAGGAAAAACAGATTTGTGTTTCATCAGAGTGTAAAATGATCAAGCAAACACTAAGGGTTATCAGATAGACTCAACAATGGCCAGCTGCCCCTTTAAATAAAGAGTGTGAATCCCCGTCATCATTGAGAACTGGGTCAGATCACGACACCTGCCAAAATCTGAGAGCAGGAGAAAGTTAGATGCAAGGCTCAGTCTCATGCCATGATACACACAGCATGAGCAGACTCTGTGCCTGTGCATAGGGTCCTTGCCTACCTAGGTTCCCTCTTATACACTGAGGTGACTGAGTCATATGCAGAACAATCTCTAAATATGTATTTAAATGATAATAAAAGTTTTACAAGTCGCCCAGTGCTTGTATAATCTTGCTCAACAGCTTCCACCATCCTGGAGTCCCATCATGGTGGTAAGCACAATCTGTTTCCCCTTGCTTCCCCAAGGCAGAGGGCTGGAAGGGGCATGGTTGCCACTCATTGCCCTGCAGGTGCCATCTTGGCTGGTGCAGACTTGAAGGGCCACCAGTCAGACTTCTGGGGTCTGTGGTGTGAGGAAAGGGCTCCAGGAGGTCCTCCATGGAAGCAATGTGCAGTAGTTGGGTGAAGGCTACGAAGTCTATAGTAAGCAGATACCAAAGTTGCTGGAGAAAAAAGTAATGGGAACTACTTTCCAACTCCTCTCTTGATCTTATGGGGAGAGTTGAAGGGAGCCAGCAAAATGAGAAGCAGGCTTTTAAACCCCATTCCTTCATTAAACAAGGCATACTATACTTCCTTCTCTGCTTCTTTACTCTCACTTTTCAGTCAGCTGTCTCAGACTTCAGAGTGATCTTCTCAACCTTTGCAGGAGTGGAGTTCTTTAAGGCTTTTCCCCTCACTCTTTAACCAGATTTGAATTTAGCCCTAGCACTATAGTCAAACTTCATAAGGTAACTTGTGATTTGGGGAATTTTTAAACCTTGCTTTTCCCTTGGTCATCCTTGACCATCTCATACCTTCTTCCCTTCTAGTCTTCTCCCTCCAGCCACCTCCCTCCTCAAATCTACCATTTTTCTTCTTTCCTCTCTGTGTTATTCCTGAGTAAGACTCACATAGGGACCCAGGTAACAAGGAGACCACTAAAAAGGGCAAGATTTGAGGTTCAACAAAATCAGACAGGTAATAGTGGTTAATATGAAAAAGGGGACAAAGGTTGCAAAATTTTCTATATGACTAACCCAGCAAAAGCCATGTAGGTTAGCCTTTATAGTAACCACATGCTCAATTATTTTCTTGGTGGCACATGTTTTCCCCTTTTTCTATCCCCATTTTGCTACTGTGCTGTCCTTTTCTGTACAGCTATTCCCTGCATAAAGCTTACATCTCTCTCCCGTGTGGTAAACAAATGCTGAGGAAGGAGAGATGAAATCAGAATGTGGGAAATAAGTCAAGGTAACACAAGTTGCTGTGTTCCTATTTTGGAAGGCTTTCCTATTTTGTCTCTATTTTTCTGCAATCACTAATCCAAAGAGAAATTATAAATACAAAGTTGGTAAAACTGTTCCTTCTAGATAACTACCTAAAAGTCTTAGCCAAGCGTACTGAAATCAATGGAAATATTTCCATTAACTTCAGGGAACTCTGGGATAATTTCTAAATATACATTAATATAGGAGACAACTGCTCTTTCAGGTAGCTAGTATGCATTTCACAACCTTTCTTGTGGGCTTTTCAAACCAAAACAATGAATGAGAATAAAAAGTTTAAATAAGATTAAAGTTTGATGCACTGTACTTTCAGTACCTTTCTGTAATTCAAATGTTGCTATCAATGCTGTGGACACAGTATGGGACATTTCCCTTCTTTTTGTAATGGGAGAAAGGCATGAAAGATCGATTTAGCACCATTTTTAACTCTGAATTACTTGTTCTTTTTGTTTGTCATCCAATCTTTGCCTTATTTACTGATACATGTTTACACAGGATATACATGTGTATAGATCCTATGCAGTATGTAAAATATGGTGGAAGATCACATTGCACTTCTCTCAACCTGTTAGTAAATGAAATAAAAATTAAAATATATTGCCATTTTCTTCAAAGGAAAAGGCTGTTTTTCTCCATAGATCTTCATTACATCACACTGGATTATATTGTTCTATACAATTAGAGAGTGCCAACACCACTTCCCACGAACGAGCCCTGGCTCATTTCATTCCCTGGTGTCAGCAATGTTTAATAAGTCCAAAGCACACGATTTAACCAGTACCCTCCAGCTTGTGCATTATAATATTGCCAACAATTTATAAAAAAGGAGTAGGAGAATATGTGTGTGGGATGTGCACGCATGTCGTATATGCCACAGCAGGAGCATGTTCCATGTAGACAGAGGTCATACAGCGCAATGCACTGGGGCTGCACTTAACTCATCATCTCTCTGAAGCAGAACCAGGCTCAAACCCTAATTAAACCCAGGGTGTGAATCCCCGGGGGATAGTGATAGAAGGGTCTGTGTACTAATCCCGCCCGTGCTGACTAACAGCAGTGCTGCACCATCACTGCTGTATGAATATATTTTTCTAGCAGCTGCATGCAAACGGCAGTCTTCACGATTCTGATGACTTTTCTTTTTTATGACACTATGTTTTAGCTTCAGGTGTGAGTGTGAGACTCCCAGTTAAGTGGCTGTTCTGATTATTTTAAGTAGTCACTAATCAAAATTCTGAGCAGGGAGGGCTGGGGGAAAGGGAGAAAGGGACAGAGGTAAGAGATGTAAAGGAATGCATGAGGGTTAGAAGGGGAGGGAGGAGGGCTTTGCATCTGATTGTACTAAGCAGGGCAATTTCTTCAGTGAGAAAGGTGAGCCTATAGCTACTTGGCCCCTGTCTACTGCAAGTACTTTAACTTCTCAGCAGCCCAAATGATGGTTATAGGGAAAAGGAAATGACTGGAAGGTTTCTAGCAGCACCAGCAGAAGCACTAGCAGAGGAATACATTGTGAAAAATCAGTTTTAATAAAGTCCCAGCACTGACCTTGGAAACGTAAGTGTTTATATTACTGACTTCTGTATGAGGTTATTTGTTAAAAAATAAAAAAAAAAAGAAAAGAGAAAGAAAGGAAAGTCTCTCTGCTCTTGTCTCGAGACCTGAGGAAAAAATAACTGAAATTAGAGAAACTGGAGATATAAACGCAGTGAGTAGAGTAAAGCAAAATACCTCTGGGGTGTTCATCTGCCATAGTAGTCATTTCATATCTCATCTGTTATATGAATGTGATAGCTCCTTCCTTTTTTTGATAGGATCATTATGTAGACTCCACAGATTCAATTCCATTTACAAGTCAATGGTGTGAAATTTTATGACAATTCTTTTTACTGGGTTGATTCTGGATGATCTTCCTCTACTGAAAATAAAAAAAAAGAAAAAAATAAGGAAATGAGGACAGTGTCATTTTGGTGCTTGCACATGAATGTTCTGATTCACCAGCCATTTTTGTGACAGATCTAATACTGCTGTTTATTATGAATATGCCCAGGTCTTAAGCTCCTGAATTAATGCTTCCAGCAATTAAAGAGGTAAATGCTGAAAGAAGATCCCTTGCTGTTGCTGCTGCATGGGGGAATTGATAGGTCTTGGAAGAAAGGACATCAGGTTTCAGCTGAACCTGTAGGTCATACTGGCACGTGGATGATGTATTTCTTACCAGAATGCTCAGGGTGCGTCTTTCCCTTGCCCTTCCTTCAGTCTTCCATAAGGCCAGCTTGGTCCTGGAACTCCATGGAGCTCAAGGACTGGTGGAAACTATAGATCCAAGTTCCTTAGAGGAAGGAGAGCTCTTCTGTGATTTTCTGCTGTGCCTAGAGCAGCTGGTCTTGGTCTTGTTGTGTGCTACTTAATACTAGCTTTCTGTAAGTCAATTTTTGTTAGGACATATCTTTGTGCTATGATATGTAGCTTTTATGGAAATGTTTTGATGCATGTTCCAAGTGTACCTAACCTATCTGTCTCCACACAGAACCCCCTGGATAAAGAAGCTGTTTCTCCTACACCTTTCTCAACCACCTCCAGTATAAGCAGATGTCTATCTCTCAGCTTGGAGTTCGGATCACATACTCATGGACTCACAGTGTCTCATAAGGCAGGGTCCAGTTTGTATCTGCTTGCTGCAGAGCAGGCCTGAGTGGGGAGGTGTATTCACTACAAAAAGAGTGAAAAAGGGCATTGAATCAACAAATCAGAGGGAAAAAAAATAATCAGCTATGCTCTAACCCTTGGGTAAAGCATTTTGTGGAATAAAAGGAAACCTGGGGACTTGTCCCCATGCGAATTAATCCTTACAGAGTAACCGGTTAAAGCATTTCCTGGTTCCTGGCTCAGCATGTCAGCTTGTGACAAGCCATTCTCAGGCAGTCGACTTTTCTGATTTTGAAGGGGAGCCTAGATGCATAATTTAAGGGTTTGGATTCTGCTTGGCTCACAAGAGGCATAAAGGTGAGACTGCTCAATGCTCAGCATTAGTTGCTGGTGGATTTAACCCTAGACACCTCCACCTCAGCCACAAAAATTCAAGAGGATGTCAAAGTTAGGAGGCTATAATAACATCTCACAGACTTTTGATGCATTTGGAGGGGGCTGAAACCTATTTATAACAGGTCCCATTTATAATGTTTTCCCCAAACTACACTGTTTGTCACAGATCCTGCAGGACCCATTGCACGCCAAAACACCTCACGTCCTGATGAGATACAACAGCACAAAAGTGAATCTAGCAGCTGCTATTGATTAAGCCAAGTCATTACTTCCATGTGTATTCCCATGTGCATTTATCAGACATTTATGCCACATATAATGTTGATCCTCCTGGGTTTGTAGCTGCCCAGGATGCACATTTTACTTGAGCTCCTTCCCAGCCCCAAATCTCAGTGGACCTCCAGTCAAGCAGAATTCACACACACAGCCATCCTTGGAACTACAGGCAAAGGGGAGGATGACAGTGCCATGATCAGCTCCCTCCTCTGATGCATTTCTGGCCTATTTGAACCAGCTTTCTCTCCCATGGTAAAAATCAGAAGGGATCAACTAGCCTGTAATTTGTATTTTCTTTGGTGAAGCAAAGTCCCTTCATAAACCTAAGATATGAGTATGATAGATTAATTATTTACTAATGGGAAGCCCTTTCCCCCTCCAAATTAAAGTAGAAAGCCAGAAACTGTTTGAGAAAGAAAGGGACTGCAAGAAACTCACCAAGCCACAGACACCTTTGGGGACATATGTGAAGCAAATCTTTCTGTGCTGCTTATATATGGAAGGTAAGTATTTTGATTTGTTCTTTGAGCAATCATGGACATGGCACTGCCCCCCGAAAGGCTTTCCATATTGCTGTAGCTGGTTTATTGGCCATTTCTATAGGAGCAGGGAAAACCTAGACAGCTAGTGACTGATAAACAGAGCACCCATCTCCTGCGTTCATCTTGAATGTCACTTTTCCAGTCACAAGTTCAATTAATTCAGTGCAATTGGGCCAAAGGAGATGTTTCTATCTTTCATTTCAGCATAAATTATATTCTACAGTGTGACATATTAAGTCATCAGCACTTTAGCTTAAATAATTACGTTTTACAGTGAGAGTGTTTTGTTTTACCTCAGTCAATTAATAACAAGCCATACTACAATTTAATAAGTGTAATGAGAAGTGCTTGTCTGATTTTTTTGAAGTCATGTGCTAGGGTAAAAGATAGAGCAGGCTATTTTTTTGACTGGTGCATGAGGTCAGTGGTGAGCCAATGTAGCTCAAGATTGGTGTCTGTCAGCTTAGTTTCCCGACTGTGCCCTAAATGTTTGAAAATGTTACAGAAACCCAGAAGTTACAGGAAAATATATTCTCATCCAATGTGTTTACTATCAATAGGGACAAAAAGATATTTGGAATATGTGTGTGAATATATATGGATTCTCTCTTTTCCTACATACACTGTTTTTTATTAGATACCTATATCAAATTTGGTACTTTCTCTCACTTGACATCCTTAAGTGTAACCAGTATCTGTACTTCCCAAACTTTCAACCTGCAAAAGAAAATATTCTCTACTGCAGATGTATACACCTTGGGTGCATCCAAGGCTGCAAGTCCTCTTTACCTCCGTAGATATTGGAACAAACAGCACAAAGATTCCTCTCTTTCCAGCTTGCCAGCACATGGGAAAAAATGAGGCTTCTGTTACAGCTATAGAGGGACCATTATGTGTTTTCCCAAAAGCCTCCCCTAGCTCCCTGCAGTTTACAGAGAAAGTTATGGCTTACTGATTTGCTGGACCCTTCAGTGCATTTACAGTGTGCAGCACCTGCAGTCAGGGTATAAGCCCATGCAGTGACTGGCCCAAGCCTGGTCCTTCAGGGAGATCGGCAGTGGTCCAGAGGCACTGAATGCTGAGAGTAAATGCTTACATGTGACTGAGAGAGGAGTGCATATCCAGAGGGCATGTGCGTACAACCCTGTTTCCCTAAATTACATTCAAAATTAATTCATAAAATTATTGGAGGTGTAATCACTTGGTGTGGGAAGTCACTTAAGTGTACACTCCGGTCCACCCTTATTTAGGAAAGCAGTGTGAACGCTCCTAGTTAGGCGAGTGTTTACATTCCGTTTTCCACAACGGAAAGTGACTTTCCTGAACTAAAGCTTTTAAGCCAGAATGGTATGCAGTTCTGCCTGCTATTGTGAGTGTTATTTCTGTATCGAAATGTGATAAACTTTGAACAAAATAAGAACACTTCTTTCCAAGATGACTTTCAGTTTTTAGCTCATGTAAACCATTGAATATCCTGCATATTCTGTGCAGTTTTAACATTGAAAAACTATCTTCAAACTGCTGATAAGAAGATATTTAGGTGGGTAATTTGAAAGAAACAATCTTTTCAATATATTTTGCTCCCTACTCTGTTATCGAAGTCACAAGGAGTGGTTCACTATTTTTCAAAATGCATTCACTTTCAAAATTACTGGCTAAATAATTTCTAAACGTTAACAATTATTCTTTAACTCATGCATGAGTGATTGGCATTAAAAATCTGAGCTGTTTTTATTGGCCACTTCTCCCATAGATTGTTTCTTCCCTCTTGCTGAAAGAACATATCTCATATATCTTAGGTTCCCATTGCAGCCCTTTGTGTTTACATGTCGCACGCTTGAATTTTCACAAATATTCTAGTGATGTTTGGTTAAAATTCACTTGTTGAGAAGAAAAAAGTCTCATTCTCTTGAATTTAAAGTGAGTGTATTTGAGTTATATAGCATTCCAGTTTTAGCCATTAAGCACTGTGAAATCTATGCCTTTGCATCATGTGCCAATCTGCCCAGACTCCTGCAATGAGCAGAGTTTTTGAATCCACTGAAGAGTTATTAGTGTGCTTTTTTTATACAATTACAGTGCAGCTGTATACATCTATTCCTCTGAGCCAAGCATTTTATGTGCTAGAGGTTGGCATGTGTTGGAATGATACAAATAAAAAAAAACCTACAGGAGAGTAATGTAGTTGGAAGCTGTGAATCTTGATGTTAAGGTGGGCTTACAATGAAGAATAGGTCTCTGAATCCAGGTGGGAGTGTGGTTGCTGTGCTGCTCTTTTAGAGGCAAAAGATTGTATTAAGACAGAAAGAAGGAGATGTTGGAAATGAAATTTAGAAAGATAATTAATGCTTTGCTTAAAGTGCAAACTAAGAACTTCATGATGAAGCATTAGCTCAGGACATCTGCCATACAGCCAAGGCAGAACTTGAACCCTTTTGCAAACTCAGTTTTATGTCCAATCTGTCTCTTGAAGTGTACAGAAGAGAGAAGGAAAACTGGAGTAGTTAAAGTAAGAAAAAAGAAATAGTGTGAAATCACAACTTAACACACACAAAAACTATTCTTGTTCCAGTGTATCCCCAGGAATTTTTTGTGTCTCTTCTTTGTAATATTTCTGTGGAGTTGGGAGAGAAGGTTTAAGGCTTTAATCTTGTTATCAGCTACCTCTGAGTCCAGTCAGCCAGCAGATATTGCCTACAAGACACTTCGACTGAATTCATCCATGTCACTAACCCTGCTGTGTCATTTTTATGCATGAGAAGGGTTTGCTTTTGGGGTGACACTGCATGGTAGCACTGATTGGAAAGAATCTTGCAGAACACTTCTATCAACAACATCTCTCTTCAGGCATGGCCGTTACTCCAGGGCTCTTTGCCATTTTCCTTTGTTGCAAACTGTAGATGAACACTTCTCTTTCTGCCTGCCCACAGTTACATTTCTTTTTCTAATTTCAAACGGCCAACAGGTATTTTTAAAAGATTTCATTCTTAAAAATTGCATAACTGTCTTTTTTACCTGAACTAGACAGGACAAAAAAAAATCTGCTGTGGCAGATATATATACACACATATACGTGTATATATATGGAAAAAAAGAAAAGCTAATCGGCTTTCAGCTTTCCTATTTTTTTTCTATATGCACGTTTAAAAACGCTTAAAGCCACTACATTAAAACAAAAAGAGTGCACCCAGCTGAACTGCGATGATAGGTTCAGTGTACGAATGTGGACAAGAAGGTACAGGATCACAGCAGGATGGTTGGTTGCTCTTGAAATAGAGCTCTCCTTGTGCAAGAGAAACAGCGAGTGAATTATTTTCTCCCTTTCTTTGAAACATTTTGGTAGCAAGATAGATTTAGTCACAAAAATCCTAAAAAATATATAAGGGTCGTGAGGTGGGGAAGAGATTTTTTTAAATTTCATTTGGGAATAGCTGAACTCGGAGGCAGTCTATCTGCCTACCTGTCTGATGGCCTGTATTCTTCATGGCACTCCTGAGGCTGCACTCTCACCGCATATAATTCCTCCCCAGTCCAGTCCTGTGTGCAGCATGTGGACTGCTCTCCAAGGGGAGGGGGATCTGACTTGGCTGGCAGTCAGAGCAGCAGGAGCAATTGCAGATGCTGCTATTTACACTATTTTCACATTCTGAAGAACAAAGAGCAGGAGGCTGCCAACAAATCTTAGAGGCTAAGCCTTTGCCCTACACGCGAGGCGCAGCCAATGAATGTCGGCAGAAGCATGCAGTGCACTACTTTGTGAGATATTGCATTTCTGTTTTTGTGAAAATACAGTCAAGATCACTCATCAAGAAAGCAAAGAAAGGAAAAAAAGAGCTTCATTGCTCAGGATTGTCAGCCTTCTAGGGGTGCAAGTCTGAATGAAATATTTCTGTCTCATGTGAATGGGCCATTCCAGGTCTCAGGGATGACTAATCCCTCAAATTCATGGTTGTGGTGCTAACTAGGATAGATGTTTATCCATTGCTCTTTAGTCTAAGCAAGACATAAGCCCGAACACAGTTATTTGTATGAAGAAACATTATTTCTATACAAAAGCATTATAGAGGTTTGGGTGTCATTGCTGTCTCTGGACAGGTTTTGCCTCATCCGTGAGATTCCTGTATGAGCTCAGGCAAGCCTGTCAGGCTAAGGTTTTCAATGGGATAAAAGAGCTAAGCTCTAACTCACCCGCTGAAATTCAAAGATACTTTAGGTTTCTCTGAAAAAAACGTTGTCTGAAATGCCTACTCTTGATCCAGTTGTGTGTCTCATCGTATCTATTTGCCTTTCTTCTCTACTTAAGAGGCAAACTGAGAAATGTGTCTGACTGCATGCACAATAAGCAGGACTCTTATCTCAGTTAGAACCTCTAGGTGTAAGACATATTTATAATGATAACAATTGTTTTTACTTATGAGAGACATCTGTGCATCTGTAATACCTACATCACAATATCACAGTATCACAAGGTTGGAAAAGACGTCATCTAGTCCAAACTATGACCCAACACCAACATCTACTTGTCATTTAAACCATGGCACTAAGCACCTCATCCAATCTGTTTTTAAACACCTCCAGGACGATGACTCCACCACCTCGCTGGGCAGCGCATTACAAAATTTTTTTGTAATATCAAGCCTAAACATCTTCCATCTTTCATCATTAGGGTGCCAGAATAGCCAAATAATACTGTAACATTGAGTTTATTAATGAGAGTTTATTCCACTGCTTTTTAATTACTATTATTGTTATTACCCATCTGATGATATTCTTGTACAGGGACAAACCTCCTTTATCCTCTTTAAATTTAGACTTGGATTCAAAATTAGGTGCGAACACAGGAATTCAGGTGACTTTTGCTGATAGGATTTTGGGTTTCTTCAATTTAACATTAGAGGACCTCTGTAAAGAAGCAAGTTATGGAAGGAACTAGGGAATCAGCATCATCTTCCTACAAAGAAGGGAATGCACAGACGTGAAATAATCTTAGATCTAGCTTTAATAAATATTCATCCACCAATATTCTCCTCTGCTTCCCCTACTGAAGCTGAAACTGTGGCATTTAAAAAAAAATGTATATAACAGTTTTAGGGAACTGGCACTTTGGAAGATCTCCCAATTTCAGTGTTTCTGTGGGCTAGCTAGGAGGAAGTTAGCAGATAATAGTATCAGTGTCAGATTCTTCTTACTTAAAGGAGAATTCATGGTAATGTGAAAGAAAAACGGTTTCAGACAAACAGCTTATCTTAGAGTGCAAACCTGATGTAGTTTTAAACTCCAGGGGTACAACAAATATGCATTCTGGAAGCACCTAATTCGGATGAATAAACAGATAGAGCATGTCTTCTCCATTACAGTACCTGCCTGACACTTACTCAGACTTCACTAGCGAACACTTTCCCTGGGAACAGCCACAGGCTAATCCTGGATTTGTGTGCCCACAAGGAGTGAATATTGGCTATGCCTCTAGGGGACCCCTTTAGGTTTACTTTAATAAAAGGGAGAAATCTCAAGATTTGATGCAAAGAGCATATCCCAGATGGGTAGAATCATAGGACTTTTGGGCCTTGCACCTTGTGTAGTCTGTTCACTCTGTACAAAATAAGTGTAAAGTGCTAACAGAGCTGCACTCTGTCGTTTTACACCAGCTTTTTACAGGTGCTGCCAACGAGGTGTAAGGTAGAAGATATCAGAGAAAAGTGACCCTTTTTGCTGCTGCTCAAACTCTTCTGATATTTTATTATTTTTGGAACAATTATTTTCCAGGGAAAAAAAAACAAAGGAGAAAGAGAAAAGGAACAAAATATCACAAAGACATTACAAATTCTTACAAGCATAGTTTATATTCAAGTAGCACATGTCTTTGAACCTCAAAGTAGTTTTAAAAATGTGAATTAATTAAAGCGCCAAAATATCTGAGAAGCAGGTATTATTACAGACGTTAAAAAGGAGAGAAAACACCTTGCAAAGAAGCTAAGTGGTTCAGTTCTGATGTCCTGTCACCTACTGCAAATGATAAACAAGGCTTTCTGATCACTAACATGTATCAAAAAACCTGTGGAGAACCTATGTTAGACTCTTATTTCCTAAACCCTGGTCGAACTGCAGAGTTACTGTAGATGTACACACACATCGACACACGCAAACACATACTCTGAGTCCCCGGAGAGGGTCTAAGGTAGAGGGGGAAGTGCTAGAGATTTTATTTCCAGATGGCCACAAACTGGTTTTATAAGCAATCAGGTGGATATCCTCTTTGTTCTTGGCTACACAGTCTTTTAGGAAAAGTAGTAAAATATATCATGCAGAAGAATGAAAAGGGAAAATTTGGAAGTGCTTTATTTCCCAAGCCATCCCTGCCCAAAGGAAAGATTCCCCTCTTTCAAGGCTCACTAGTCTGCTTGGTCACATCTCCAGTTGCACAATGAATAACACATATTTTCCCCAAACATCTGAAAGACATACAGTAGCAGTAGAGCCATTTCTGTGCATCAAGCCCAGTAACAAGGTGGAAAGAGTGTGCTGTGAGAATTAAAGGGTAGACTGTGAGCAGAGGGGAGGAGGGGGTGAATGGTTTGTATAAATAAAGGTAGAGAAAACATCTCCTATTTGACAGTGCCATGACAGTACGTACACTCTCATCTATACACAGGTGCCTGTCTGAGAAGCTACTGCAACCATGTTGTAAAATATTCAATGACTCACTCTGAATAACTGTCTCATTTAGAAGAATAATCTGGTGACAAGACCAACATTGTTAAGTTGTGTCAACTTGTTAGGAAAGACATAAAACAAAAGTACCACTAACATTTGAAGCCTGGAGGCAATGCCAATAAGTTTTTGAAAGTGAGCAACTGGAGGAAAGTGACGTTGGGCTTCAGCAGCTTAGCACAAGCTCAGTTTGCAGAGAGGAATGTAGTAAATGAGACCAACCATTTACAAATCAACACCACACTGATTTACTTGGGTAAACTCACTGTGGCAGAGATCCCCCTGCTTCAAAGATGAGCAAAGATGTTCTTAAGTAGGAGATACTGGGAATCCAGCTTTGCCATTTCTTCCTGCTCTACTCCAATATTAGTGTCTCTGCTAAAGCAAAGAGCAGGCTATCAACAGGCAGCTTCTTCTCATCTGACCTCATTTCTCTCTCTCCTGAGGCTAGGACACCCACTTCCAATTTCAGCTGCCTAGTGAAATCTGTTGCACTGTGTGAGAGGAAAGAAAGAGTGGAGTGTGAGCCTTTTCCAGCTTTTCAGCCATCTTACAGGCTGGATGGACACCTGCAGAGAGCAAAACATGGTGGCAATATGGAGACTTCCAGATTGGGAAAGTGACTCCAGAGCAACACATAACATGATGCAATGTAACATAACATAAATGATATAACATAGTATATGCATTTAATATAATACCTGTAAATAATAGAGTATTATGTGATAAAATGGAATATTATGGAATAGAATGGAATATTATGGAATAGAATGGAGTATAACACAATGTCATTCTCACTCCTTGCACAATGAGAATGCCTGCATGACAGGGTGCATGGGGACTGACCAGGCTAGTAGGAAGGTGAGGCAGCAAACCTTGGTCCAACTGGCTGCCGCTGCATCTGATTTGACTGCACTAATTGCTGTGGGTGGTTCAGGCCTTGCCCCTGACAGCACTGGGACACATCTCTGCAATCTGCTGCTGCCTGCTGCTAGCTCATTTCTCTTTGTGTGGCTGATGCACGGGCTCTTGGCACGCTGGCCGGATCACACACCTCAGTAGCACCTTGTGATTAACAGGCAGAAGCACAAAGGCTCCTGGCACGTTGGCTGGCTTGTACAGCCCACTAGCCTTTGCTCTCCTGTGGCATCGTGCAAAAGCTGCTGAGAGGCACAAGCTGGCTGCCAGGTGAGACAAGAAACAAAGCCAAAATGCCACAGACCATAGGGAAAATAGGGAAAATGGAGACAGGCCAGGAGTCAGGGAATTTATTCTCTGTGATAGCTCTTAAATACCAAACCCTGAGGTAACCATAAAAAGAAAATCTAAAACACACGTTAGGTGATTAGAATCTCAGAATAATTAAGAATCTGTGGAAGTCATCTAGTCCACCTCCTTCCTCAAAGCAAGACCAACTTCAAAGCTAGGTCAGGTTGCCCTGGGCACTGTCTAGTGGAGTTCTGAATATCTCCATGGATGGAGATTTCACAGCCCTTGAGCAACGTGGGCCAATGCTTGATAGCTCTCACAAAGAATTTTTGCTTTAGTTCTCATTAGAATTTCCATTACTGCTGCTTGAGGCCATTGCCTCTAGTCCTTTCCCTGGGAAGAACATAGCTTGTTCTTCTTTATAACCTCTGACAGGTAGTTGGAATCATCAAATACATTCACCTCCCTAGCAAGTACCATTCTCTCAGCCTCTACCCATGTGACCTGACCAGCCTGGAGATTCTCTGCTAGACTTGCTCCGCAAGTTCTTTGTACCACAGAACACTTAAATTGGACACCATGCAGATGTGATCTTACAAAAGTTGAACAGCAGGGAATAATCACTTCCCTTGACATGCTGGCTGCAGTCTTTCTAGTTCAGCTGGTCTTCACTGCGGTTGATTCATACTGAACTTGTCCACTAGGATTTCCAGATACCCTTTTTAAGCTGACCTGGCCAGTCACCTTCTCCCCTGTACTGTTGCAGTTTTTACATCCCAGATGCAAGAGTTAGCATCTGCCTTTTTTGAACTTCTTGAATTTTCTGTGAGCCCATTTCTACAGCCTGTTAAGGTCCCTCTGACTAGCAGCCCTGCTTCCAGCATGCTGAAGGCCTCCACATCCCACTCCCCTACCTACCCCCTGCAAGTCTGATGTGATCCAGAAACTTAATAAGGGTGCAGATGGCATCCACTGGTTTCCCCTTATTTACCAAGCCAATCATCTTATTGTAAAACATGATCAAGCAGATATGAGGTACAACTTGCCTTTGGCAAATACTAACGTTGCGTCACTGTTCTATTTCTTCGTGCACATGGCAATGTGTCTTGGGAGGCTTTGATCCATGGTCTTCCCAGGGACTGCCATTAGTCTGACTGACTTGTTTCCCAGCTTTTTCTTCATGTCACTGATCTCCACAACTCTTCAGAAAGGACAGAGAACACCCCCACAATAACACTGGCCTACTCTCTCAGCAGCATCAGATGCAGCCCAGCTGGACCCATAGTGTTATAGATTTCCAGTCTACAAAACTGGTTTATAGTCTTATCATCTTCTACCACGGGCACTGCTCTACACACTGCCACCAGTCCCAGGTATTCAAAAGGCCAGAGAGAGGACCTTGTCAAGGAACCAAGGCAAACAAGGCATTCAGCAAATAAAGCTTTCCTACATCCTTCATCACTAGCTACTCTGCATCCTTCAGCAGCAGGCTCACACTTTCCTTCATCTTTCTGGCTGATCAGTTGTGGCCTGTTGTGCATAAGGTCCACGAAGGTACACAGGACTGTTTCACAGATCTCACCAAGTCGACTAGCACAAACCTGGTTGCTCCGTACTACCGAAAAAAAGGCAGCAGGAGAGAGATGCCTTCACCCATCTGGTGAAATGGTCACAAGTAGGAAAATTAAGAGCTTCTGCTGCATATGACCAATAGGTTGCAGGAGATCCATCCATACTGGCAACACAGACAGAAATCTGTGCTCACCTTAGAAGACAATAAATGCCTTCTGGGAAAAGAACCAGCAATCAACCCATTGATCTAACTGAGACTTAAACAGCCATAATTCAGCAAACTATTAAGACACCTATCTAGTTGTCCACTTAATAGAACTATCCTGGAAAATATCCATTCACTGAAGTTGAATAAGAATGAGTGCATTATAACTTACATTACTGCCAACCGACAGATGGAGCAAGCTAAGATGAAACCAGGACCGTTATAATATAGTGATCTTTTTGCAATTTTTTCTATGTGAAACCACACATAACTTTTGAAGATGTAAATTTGTAAAACGCCATGCTTTATGTATTACATTTTTGGCATCTACTTTAGTTTTTAAGAATGGATGTTGTCTAATTATGCAGTGCAGCTCTGGATGAGAAAATATACTAAGTGTGCATTAAACAGACAACTTTAAATAATGGCACTTGTGCTAAGAAGTGTATTTTCTGGCAAGGAACTAATTTATAATGGTCATAGATATATGCATTAGTGTATGAAATGCTTGTCTTTATTTATTGATTTGAAGGGGCAGTACTATATTTTTGAATACATCATCTTCTTTATTGGATCCTGTTTTAATCTGTAACAGACCTTGTTATATTTCATGTCTCAGTTTATTCATATCACCTGAACAACAGACAGTGACAATAACTCTACAGTAAATAAATCAACAATTAATACTGTGCATTTAAAAAGAGATAAGCATATAAAACGCCAAAGTTCAGCTCTGCCTTTTTTTTCCTGACTTTTTACCATGAGTCTTGGTCTGCTTTTAATGTGCATATCAGAGGTAAAGAGAACGGTATTAAATGACCAAATTTACTGCGTTCTTAGTGCACAAACCACTACACTAGATCTTTCTAAGCCAATTTAATTTTTAGCTTTATTCTTGGCTTAATGCAATGTTTTAGTTCATTGCACTTTTTGGATGTGCAGAAGCAAAGATAATGTGTTACACTACATTCATTTAATGTTTCATCAGACTTTTTTGGTGTATCTACCTCTTGGTTATTTTAAAATGTTTCATCCTTATCACTTCAGTCATGAAATGTAGATTCATTAAATTACCGTGCTGGGGTAGCTCAGTGCAAAAGCCTTGTTTAAAATACAGCCCTGGTTTGTTCATCAAGATGCTGCTTGAAAAAAAAAAAAAGAAAAAAAAGACTGCCTTGTCAGTCTCTCTCCCCTAACTCATTCCCAGAGTGGGTTTCCAGAAAGACAAACCATCTGATCTTTTATTTGTTTATTTATAGAGGTGGCTGATAATTTTTTTAAAATTTAAAATAAAATAAAATAAAATAAAATAAATATTTAAACCTGAGTTCACAGTGAGAATTAACCTTTAGTTCGTAATGGGAGCTTGCAAGCACCCAACAGCTGTGTGGCAGAGTTCATGGCATCTCCAGAAAGGGTTAACATCTGGTGTCTCTCTGGTGAGCCACAAGCCTGTCTCTTCTGAAAAAGGAAGAGAGCATGTCACTGTCAGAGGAAGTGCAGCAGATTTTCTGGCTTCTCTACTGAGAAAATATAACATACCTGGTTTGAATGTGGTTTAACCATGGTTAACAAAGTTCAAGGGAGCAGGGAGCCACTTGTGTCAATCCTTTATTTCATGTGACGCATTACAGAGTGTAGGATAAGACATTTATAGCACAGGGGAGTTCAGTAGTTCACAATCACTAAAAACAAGTGCACCCAACTGTAAATGACAATTACAGGGTCCCCATTTATCAGATATTAAATTGGCAGCATTGTAAATCAGGTACTGTGTTTGGTGCTGGAGCTGGGAGAGGCCTCCAAGACGGGAACCTTCTTGTTTGACTTAATTGAGACAAAAGTTTTGGGATAGGAAGAGCTTCTGTCAAACACAAAGACACTTGGCAGCATCCCAAAGAGCAGGAGTGCAGGTGGGTCGCTATTTCCTGTCACACTTAAATAGTCTGTGGGCATCCTTTTTTAAAAAAAAAGGAAGGAATGAAGAGGATAAATAGAAGGAAGAGGATGATAGGAAAGAAAAGAGTATTTGCCACAAAATGACTCCTATCTGGAGTAAAGATTTCTCAGAAAAGATTCTTTTAATCTCTGGCTTAGAGTCCATTACAAGTGCTTTTCATCAGCACTATTCCTGCTAGGTTGAATTGGAAAATACGGACCTCAACTCTCTACTCTGGAGGTTCTGCAAGACTTTGGTCGGTGTCCCTGGTCAAAGAGGCTGGAGGGCACGTTAAAGTCATGTCATTCTTGCGTTGATGCACAGGCCCTGATCACTGCATCAGAGCATGGCCTCTCATCGGCACTGCAGCCTTCTGGCTTTCAGCCATCTCAGGCAAACCCACTTGTATGCCGACCTACTCGTGCATGCACCGATATCCTTGTCATCTGCCTGCCCACCCACCCACACAAGATGAAGCTGCTCCATCAAAAATAAATAAATAAGAAGAAGCTATTTAGGGCAGCATTCCCATCAGGTTTCTCTGCAAAGCAGTTTAACTGTAGTTAGTAAGTGCTTAGCGTAATCTAATAAAAGCCATTTTGCAATATTAAGCAAAAAACATCTGGTACCCAGAATTCCCTGATCATTTTTAACTAGATGCAATATCTCTCTCTCTTTCTCCTTCTCTTCACAGACATGTGAAAAATAGCCTAATAAGGATCCTTGTGGTAAAATCAGATGGAAAACGGGGAGGAAGAGTTCCACAGTCTCCAGCAGCTCATTTGAAGCTGCTCCTCCGAGTTTCACAATAATAATCAGTGCTGGCCCAGTGCCGCCGGATTATTTTGTATATTCATGAAGCTGCTCATCAGCCGTCAGGAGAATGTGCAGTAATCCTTGGATGAAATAAGGCCAATCAGTGGAATAATGAGGAAGGTAATATCTCCCAAGAGGCCTGGAGTGGGTTTTCATCAAACCCGGCTGTAGCTCTCCAACTATTTGCTTTACAAATGCAGCCTTTGATCTTTGATTTGGGGAGAAGAGGGGGAGAGACAGACGTACTGTTGTATTGTCCAGTGTGAAAGGATAACAAGCTAGCACTGAGGAGGAGTAGGGAGGGGGCAGAACCTGGCTTTTAAGTATCAGTCAGTTCTTGTTAACTAAAACCTCATAGCCTTTTTATTTACTGCTCTCTAACATATATTCACTTAGCAGGTCAATTGCTGGGAGATTTTTCCATGTACATATGCAGACCCTAAGCCTGTTCTAATCATGATGCACTGGGCCTGTAGAAATAGCCCCCCCTCTTGCCAGTCACTCTTTCTAGTCCCCCTTTCCCCTCTCTAGAAAGCGAAGGAGAATGGCTGAGGAACCTCAGTGAAATCACATCTGGAGCACTGAGATCACACAATAGGTACAAAATGGAAAAGGAATAAAGAAAAATATCCCTGTTATTTCAAGGGGATGTTTTATCTGCATAACCCAGAAATAGTCCTGAAAGAAGAAAGCTCAGATTACATAGATGCTGTAAAGCATCATGTTGATATTTTTTATCACTATAAACTAAATTTAGTACAATATAATTAGCAATGCAAATCAGTAGAATGCAGTGCCTATAAGCTGATCTTGAAAGCCCAGTGACGTTTAAGGGCATATTATAAAGAGAGTGTTCACAAAGGCCTTGGATGCAGTTGGAGGACAGAGACAGGAAAATAACTGTTTACCATAATCACCTTTGTTTCATTTTTTTCTCCCACAGCTCTTTACATCCTCCACCTTCTCCTCATGTACCACATTAAGACTCTCTTGTTACACAGCCACAACTGAATCCTTCCTTCTTTACTACCCTACCCACATCTTTGTTAATTTTTTCGTGCATTTTGTGTTTCTTTACATAGCAACTGAAATAAAAAATCCCTGTATCTTGTTAACGAAGTACTTGGTTGTTGATGAAACAGCAGACTTATGATTAACTCCTGAGCTGTATCTTCATGGATACACATATTCCACAAGACTATGTGTATCATATTCTCATATTCTCTAGGTCAGACATTCATGGTGCTATACGGATTTACCCCATCAGACAATGTTTAACCCTGCTCAGTAGGCCTGATTCTGAGGTCTGTATCTAGTTTTATTCAGAAAAAAAGTATTCTATTAAGTTAATATGAGTTTTGCTTGTAAATATTTTCATATGAGCTCAAGCTGCCATTGTACATTCTTTAAATATTTAGGACAGCAAAATACTGAGATTAAAAATGTAAAAAAAAAAAAAAAAAAAAAACCCCTAGCCATCGATTTATATTTTACTTTGTTTTCTATCTTTTAAGAAATCGATTCCAGGAAAACATGAAAACATGAAGTGTAAAAATTCATTCCAACTAAAATGGAATTAGTATTGGTGAAAGGGCGAAAATTGGCTTTGGACCAGTATCTGATCATCTTTATAAGGTCGTACCCTCAGAGCCTCAGACCATGGCTGATCTCATAATTTTACTGTAAACCCCACGTTCTTTCACAAGTGTGTTTGGCTTTCTGATATTTGACTGTAATACCCACAGCAATACCTTACCTGGCTTATATATGATTCTGAGCTGACAGTAGGTCAAATCCTGCAAGCTTCATTCAAGTTAGATTCCAATGAAGACTAATGAGAATGAGTATTATCAAGCACAGAAAATAATACCTTCATCATTTCACAAAATCAATAAGAATTTTGTCTTCTTGAGGTACTTCCTGGATGCATCCGGGGCCTGATTTTGCAGTCATTGTAAGAATGAAACCCTTGAGCTGATCCTTTGCTCTGGGCACAGAAATTAAGGGATTGATGTCATTCATGTAAACTTTCTTCACAAAAGAAAATATTTTAAAGGTTGAAAAGTAGTGAAGTAGCCTTAAAATACTTTAAAGATCAAGAACGCCAATGATATCAACACAGGCCCACTTCAAGCCCCAATTTCAGAAGTATTTTGGTCATTAGTGCAACTGAAACTAAGGATGTTTAGCACTTCTAATTCACCAACATGGCTTGCCAAAATCATTGGCAACACTCACAGTCAGCTGCTGCTTTAGAAAACATGGTCACTGCTGCGTGATGTTGGCATTCACAAGTGCTGCATGACCAGTAAGCATCACCTACCATGATGACGAGCAGCAGAAATGACATTTCAGCAAGCAGTGATTCACCTTTTCGTGTTCAGGGTTCCTGCTCTGTGTGTTGTCTTCCATTATCTACAGCTAAGGGACCTGAACTGGAAACTTTCAAGCAATGCAGACGTTATGAAGAAGACTAGAAATCTAACTTCTTTTGTGCTCACGTTAGATGTTAGAAAGAGACCATTTTAGCAATCTGTGAAAGGGCTAAATTTGACATTTGATTCACCCTATTCTAGGGTTTTAAACTGTGATGTA
Source organism: Tapera naevia (assembly GCA_033556795.1). Classification (NCBI taxonomy): domain Eukaryota; kingdom Metazoa; phylum Chordata; class Aves; order Cuculiformes; family Neomorphidae; genus Tapera; species Tapera naevia. The sequence goes on along the minus strand of JAUMJJ010000022.1, from coordinate 1,960,323 downwards.
AATTAGTCAGAAACCTGTCTTTCTTCGATTTTCTCTTTTCCAAATGTAATACAGTTAAATGACAGAGATTAATTACTAAAGTAATTACTGTTGGAAAGCAAAAGGACAGTTGTATGAGACAGTCTCTCTCATGATGACCAAGTCTTTCTTGACAATTATGCTTAATTCCAACAATGATTATTCTGTGTGGCAAAATCTATCAGCACAAGGGCACACAAGCGTTGATGCATTCTCACTCACTAGGAAATATGAGAATGAGGTAATTATATTTGACTGAGGCTCAGACATTTTCATTCCCAGGGGCATCTCTAGGACTTTTTTTGGAGGGATACATGTAATCTCTTCCCTTCCTCATACTGAGTACCCCATTTATTCCACTTCTGCTACTCCTTTAGTCAGAATTTAATAAAATTAGTCCCTTTTAACGTAGGCTACAAGTCCTCTATGTCTTGTGCTAACACACATACCGAACACACACACACAGACTCAAACACGTGAAAATTCCTGTCTCAGTCTCTCAGCACTTATGGACTATGAGACTCGGCTGCATTATTTCTAGCCAAAACAAGGAAGGTATTTTTTTTAAATTGGTAAAGACCTTACTCTATTCACTAAATATAGCAAATGATTCAAACAATTATTTGGAAAGAAGGCTAAGAAATTATAAAGTAATTGGTGATTGATGTAACTTTTTCACGGTACCCAAGTAATCAAACTCACTGTAAATGAACTGCAATCACTTCTATGGGCAAGATATTGTATGTCATTCATATGGTTGATAATAAGTCTTTCAAATAGCTCGGCTAAAATTTACGAAATGGTCTCTTCCTTACAAAAAACGCACAGTCACATTCTCATTAGTCAGTGCTGAAATCCTTTAGCCACAGTACTAGATACCACCAATATGTCACCAGAGGCAGAGGATGTTATAGTCTTAAAATGAGCAGTTCATTCTAAGTACTGATAGAAGGAAAATTAATGTACCCTACCATGCTTTCCTTTATTTCTCTGAGTTTCTGCCCTAAACAGACATATCCGCACTTTAAAAATCTTTGAAGTATATTGGGAAAAGATTTTCTGCATAAGAGCATGTGTACCTAAATGTGTGCGCGAGCACGCATGTGCGCGTGTGTGGGAGAGAGGGAGGGAGAGAAGAGGCTTCAGGCTCTAGTGCTTCCTTCCAGGTGTCTTCGTCTGCATGATTTCATCTGTGAACCATAATCAACTTCCTTAATGAAATACGTAATTAACATATTATAATTGTGGTAAAGATGATTTTGACAGAAATCATTTTCCATATCTAATACTATGCTAATTTAATCTGTTCCTCACTCCCCGACATGACCTTTAGTGATTAAGTTTCATGGCAGAATTGTTGGGTTTTTTTTTTTTTTGTGATGGATTGATTTATCCATAGCAGTTGATACCGCCCCTCCCTCCATGGCTATCATTTTCCTCAGTGCCTCTGCATATGAAAGGAGAACATGACAATGAATGAACATATGGGAAAAAGAGATGAGGATCCACTATGAGGTTTTGTTCTGTGTGAGGTCCTGAAAACTGATTATGGGAAGATTCAAAGCAGGAAATTTTTAGATTGGCTACTGACACAAGAAATTTCTCTCTCTGGTGAAAATATCTGTACCCTGTCTCAACAGAGAAAACGATATAGCTAGGTAGGCAAGAGGAAAAGAAGAAAGATACATTAGACTGTGTTTATACAGAACTAGAATGTTCATAGACATTTAAATACTAACTTTCTTTCCACCTTCAGGTACTTTGAGGTGAAATCTCTAGGAACAATTTTAAAATTAAAAGCATGTCAGTGGCACTGTAGAGAAGTCTTTGGTAGCACATTGCAGCCTTGTTTTAAGTAGGCAATTTCCTAGTCAGCTCCTGAGAGCTGACACTGGGTGGATGCTAGAGGAGTGCGCAAGTTCATCAGGCCAAGGTAGAAAGCTGATTCTAGACAGAATATTAGACTCCCAGTTTGCTTCCCTACTGAGATGATTTACTTCGGATGACAACAGGCAGAAAATAAAGAGGGCCTCAGTTTGTCATGGGCACCCTCCGATTGTTTTTTCTGTAGAAGGGAAATGAGAGCTTTTCAGTGAACTACCTCAATCCATATGAAAAATATGGGATACATTTGTCCGGAGATATGGAAGCTATTTATTTCTTATGGGAAGGAGACAGACTGTGGATAATAATACAGAAGGTAAAGCTGCAATACATATTTTCGTGCCACTGCAGCATTGTTCCTGAAAATACATATGTTGGTGCTGGGGCCAGCCTGAGTTGCAGCCATCACAGGTGATTTGCCTTAAGAAATTACGCTGCAACAGCATGGATCCTATTACCAAAAAGCCTGTTTGATCTTAAATTATTGTTTTCTTCTGAATGCTAATACCACCTTCATCAATTAGTAGACAGTTGTCGTGTTAAGCTCCCTTCCATCTCCATTTACTCATGTCTAAACCATCCCTTTCTTTTCTTTATTATTAGTTATCTAACTGAATTCTCTCCACAATCCAGTGTCCCTCTGGTAATATAGTATACAAATCTGAGGAAACTGCTTTAAGAAAGGTTTGCATCAGTGCACACAAAGAGGGAATTTTGCCTCGTTACATCAGAGCTACGATGCCCCCCATGGAGGCCAGTTAAAATCACACTCAAACTTTTTCACTGCTGTATGACACCACAGAATATTGTCCGCTATCACCCATCCATATACCTTTTGGCATTATAACTCCTCACTTTTCAAATTTTTCTTCTACTGGGATATCTGGTTTACTTTTTAGGTTATCTCCTGTAGCCCACCTTGCATTACTTGTACATGATTTTCAAATTTATATCTCATTTGCCTAATCCTGGAGGCTTGTGAGTTTTTTCTTTTTTAATCCAATTGCAATTTCTAACAGTTATCCAGCTACATTGCAAAATTATAGCATAATCTGTGCATGATCAGTGTTCTGCAACCTAATTAGATCTATACAATTATATGGAATGAAAAGGAATTCCAACAACTTCTGAATATGATAATGTTTATCTTAAGGTAGCATTATTTGAGTAGCAGATTCCTAGTGAAGTCTTGGAAAAGATCTTACAAAGTTCATTTTATTGTATAAATATATGCATGTAAGTTTTAGTAAAACTTGAAATATTAAGCATTCGGAAGAACAGGGAAGAGTGTACAGGGAAGAATGACAAGGGGAATCAAATACTTCTGTATCTGGAAAGATAGAGTAGGACTGTTCAACCCGTACAAGAGATAAGGTAGAAGAATCTTACAAAACTCTGTAAAATCATGGGTGCTATGTGAATAGTGCACAGAGAACAGTTTGTTGTTTCTGACAATACAGAAACTAGACAGCAGCAAGTAAAATGAGTAGGTATGGGATCTAGACGAACACAATTGTTTATACGGTGAATGACTCAGAAGGACAAACCATTCTGGTTGCTGGTGATGTTCAGATAAGTTCGCAATGTGAGTAGGAAAAAAAAAAGTAAGAAAAAGAAATACCAGGACTATTAGATATGAAGACACAGCTTCTGGTTAAGATTGACTGATTTCAGAAAAGTATTAAGGTAAACTAGATGAAGTATTATTACATTTTTTTTTTTGTTCTTACTTGTTTTACATATAGATGGGAGATTTTCCTGGTTTTCAATATCATGATTTTTTTTCACATCTTGTACTTGCATGATAACCAAACAAGGTTTGAAAATGTGACCCTCATAGTATACTGACTACAAAGTGGTTAAAAGCAGGAGTTACCCATCTCCTTTATTATCTGAGAGTTGATGGAGTGTCATAATTATTAGTTTTTTTGCTCACAGAGGTATCAGTGTATATTTTTAAAGTAAGAATAATATGCAAATCTCTCACTGCTTGGTTATGCTACATCTGGACGGATGTCCTTATGGTTCTCATGTGGCCTGGCTCTGCGGTTTGCGAGGTGAAGGTTTAGATCTCCATTACTTCAACATCTCATCTCCACTTACATCACACATAACTAGTACAGCAATGACCTGACAGTGTGGCAGAGCAGGAGTGAGCTACATTTGTCAGATACGTGTAGAAGTTCTTGGATCTCAGCTACCTGAGCAATACTCACTATTGTAATTAGTGCATTTAAGTCTGTCTCTTCCATTTGCATAGAAGTCTTGCATATATACTAGGGCGAGGGAACACAGTATTTCCATTACCCTGGACTAAAAGCATTATATTAAACTAAATACCTTAACACAAATATTTCCCCTGCAATAGTTTACAGAAATATCATGGTATCAATAAATAACGTGATCTGATTTGAATTTGACAGTTCAGTGTTAACACATCAAAGAAGCTGAGAATTGTAGGTTTGGGCCCAGTCCTCAACTGGTACACATTAACATCTGTTTTCACTCTGATTTGTACAAGTAAATGGCCAGTCTTAGGCTGACAGGACAAAACAAAACTCCCCAAAACGAATTTTGTATACTACATTGAAGAGTATAGAATAAAAATCTATTTGAAATGATTGCTGATGTGATTCAATGCTGTGAACCTAAAAGACTCTGTGTTCTCTATCCTTGCGAATGAAATTGTCACTTTTTAATTAACTTAGTGTCATTTCTTTGGGTTTATTTCAATATAAATTTGTAAAGCTGGTAAAACTCATCTCTGATGACAATGAAGGTTTACATGGGAAAATGCAATAGAAGCTGTGTCTTTTCTGTTCTAAACTAGCTACCTTCTGCTCTTTTTTTATACATACACTGTGCCTTACTAGGTCAAACCATTTTCTTTAATTCCAAAGTAGCATTTTTAACAGGGAGGAAAATTTCATTTTGATGGACACTACCACAAAGTTAGCGTGTCTCACAACAGATAAAACCCTGAAGGGCAAGGGAAAGAGAGTCTACAGTTATCTTGTGAATATATATATCTTGTATCATTTCCAGCTCTGGTTTTTCTGGGGATGTTGCTGTATGTGTTTCACCCCTTTGTGTGCAAGCACTTCTCCCCACAGTGCAATTTTCAACGTATTCATATATAGTTTTGAACGTCTTTGGATCATTTGGCAGATCCCCTAACGCTCATGTGGATTGAGAAAGTCATAGACACTTCAGTCAGGATTCTTCATAGACTCTTGAGCTGTAAGGCATTTTGTACTTTTGACTTCCCATAGTGTCCATCCAATAACTCAGCCCTGGCCAAGAAAATTAAATTTAAAATCAGTACTATGGAACTGCATTATATATGTGAGCAGAGTGTCATGATTCTTCTGCCTCAAATAGGCACTCTGGTGAGTCACTAGAGTTACATGGTGTCTCTAACTGGCCTTTACAAAACAACTAAGCAGGTTCTGGGGAAGTCATGGTCGCTATACAATGAATTTGAAAAGGAAATACAATAGTGGGAATTATGGATCAGATTTTAAAAGGTTAAGAATCTAACATCTTTAAACATCTGACCCTATGTATCTGTGTTTCTTCTGCATTTGTTGAGAGGAGGAGGAAAGTGAGCGGATAGTTAAAGGTGTCAGCACAGGAAAGTTGCCAAGTTGAACTGGGTTTGTAACAGGCTTCTTCATACCTCTTTCACTTTAGGAATTATTTTAATATTTTTTTAAAAAATACGTTACACTGCTTTGTTTCTTTCGTCAACTCATGTAACATCAGTCACTATAACAAAACATAATATTAAGTGATGAAATATTAGATATAGCAACATTTTATTCTCCTCCTCTTCCCTCTTCCCTCCAAAAAAATAACGCAGCTAAGAGGCAGGTTGAATCTGCTAATCTAGGACTAAACAGATACCTCCATGATGAAGTAATGCAAAATAGGGTTTTTAATATGACTTTATGCCATTTGTTAAAATTGATCTATCAGTTAGAATGGAAGAATGACAACAATGCCTTTCAGACCTTATACGGAGGTAAAACACAGTTTATGTCATACTCTCTCCTCAAACTCTTCAGCCTCTGCAGAGGCATGAATTCTGTGCCCATTATGTGTGCTTGACTGTAGAGTAACATTTAAATATCAATTCCATATGACTAGAGATGTGTCAATAATCCTAAAGACAGAGATGTGTCAACAAGCAGTTGGTTGAGTCAGCTAGCTGCAATATTTGCTGACTCTTTCAGCCACATACAGTCATTGAGCCACTTCCATTCAGCACTTCAATTCTGTTGGTGTACTGATAAATTGACAACACATATGGTCCTGCATCTAATTTGGAGATGAATTGTATTCATTTTCATTCCAACTCAAACTCCATACAGTATTACAATATCATACTTAACCAAAGCAGCCCAGTTACACCAAGGAACACATACGTATTTCCAGCATGCTTCTTAATATTCTTTGTCATTTTTCCACTGGGAGCTGCACCAATAAACCTTCAGAAAGAGCTTGTTTGAATTAAAAATCCTGGAATTAAAACATTTTTAACTGAAGTTAAAACTGAGTCCATTATATGTAAGTCTGGGGTATTCACATAGAACTTAAAGGCATGCTATCAGGAAAAAGCACAACTGTCCACAGAGTCTGATTTGGATTTACTGTACTTTCAGTTATGAAGGTCAGAATATTTTTAAGCAGTCTTTTACTTTTCCATTGCTATGAAGGCATCTCAGGTCCTGAAAGACAGCCCAGATTCACTCCTTGCTTTGATCAGTTTTTCTTCCTGACTTTGATTCATGATGACTATGTATTTCACTGTCATTTGCATGGTATTGAAAAAGAAAGGGTAAACAAAGGAGAAGATTTCTAGAATTACTTGAAAACTGTTGTACTATTCCTGTTGTTTTTGTCCACGGATATTCCTTGTTATAACAAGGCTAGTGGAGGTGAGATGGGTACAAGATCACAGGAAGAATGTATAGAATCCAGCTCCTTATCAGTGGCTCGAGAACTCCTCTTGGATTTCACCACAGTTTCACTCCTTTACTTCTGTAAGTCCTTCAGCCCTTGCATTGCCAGAGACAATTTGGCAGAACTACATAATGACTGATTATCAGTCAGTTCTACTAAAGTTAGAAGTTTGGGCATTGTATGAAGAGTCTGACACAATTGAGTTTACTACCATAAGAAAGCTTCTTCCTTGCTGAAGCTTTAAGCTCTTCTTAATCTACAGAAAATATATTTCCATTGTTTTTGTCTCTTTGCAACTTTCCAATTTGACTGACCAACTTACAAATTTAGGTAGGCAGTACCAGTCAATGAAGTTATAAGCAATTCTATCAACATAATTTTAAACCTAGATGTAAAACATACAAATAAGATTTATGATCATGTTAGAGGACCAGAGCAGACATTAATGGAATCGAGATGCTTGACAGACAGAGCTAAACCTGGATTTTCCCTGACTGCATAAACTATGGAGCATGTTTCATTTTATTTGACTTTTCTGACTTTATAGTGAAGAATAGAAACAGAAAGCAATGTTTTGCACATTAGACATCTGTACAATTAATAATTCATTCTTCCTTTACTAGGTGTGCTTACTGGAAAGATTTGTAAGCAAAGCCATGCCACAGCTCCATATTCTCCGTTAGTCCGTAATAAATAAGAGACAAGTCCTCAGTGGGGTTTCGATTAAAATGGGGGAATCATTCTGCTCAAAAAAAAAAAAAAAGAAAAAGAAAAAGAAAAGATCCAAAAAGCAGTATTCTTAAATCTGAATATCAAATACTGCCAAAAAACCCCAGAAATCACCCTGTTAGATTTCCACTGAAGTGTCTTCCCCTTTCCCAGATACTCTAATACTGACCAGTTATTTATGGAAGATCAGAAGCTTGGTATAAGGAGGGCTGATACGCACAGTTTGAGGCTTAGCAGAGAAAAGGCTCTATCAGCATTTTACTTTTTAAAATACAACAGTCTGAGATGCTCAAAATGTTTTCCCAGTGATATATATTTTTCTGTCTGAGGAATACCATTTCATCAAAAGTGAACCTTCCTGAAGGAAAATGACAGAAGATAATCTGAAAAGCTTGGAATAAAATGCTTCACTAATACTTCGCTTTTTAATTTAAGAAAGTAAAATGACTGTAAGAAATCTTTACCCTTCCAGGTCACTCTTTCTACCTAATCACCTGTCTGCACCGATGACATCGCATGAGTATGTAACTACTCTCCATTTTAGATAAACAGGGCTCCCATCCGGAGAAGAACCTCCTGAAAAATAGATCGTCAGCTGGAAGTTTCCATTATCTCATCTCAGATCTGAGGAAAAAATGTTTAGGAACAGCAGCAACATCCCTGCTGCAGAGTTGAATGTCTTTATCTAGTGTTGAATACGTGCACATTTTAAAACAAAGCTGACTTGCTGACTTCAAGTCACAAAGACCTATTTCTGTATTATTGTGTATCAAGCCTGAGACTTGTATGGATACTTGCTCAGAATGGAATAGTTTTCACATGTAGACCACCTTAAGTATATATTTTTTAGTTCTTTCCTTCTCAAAAATAGAATCAAATAATAATAACAGGGTCTTTTCTTTCATCATGTTGAAAAGTTTATGTATTCTTATCCCCTCCTCCACAAGTCCTTCAGGGATTATTTAATTATGGTCTTGTAGAAAGCTCTACTGTATGGGATTTGGGTTTATGGGAAGTTCAGTTTTGCCTTTTCTTTTCTTTTATTTCTGCTGAGGGTCTCTTATGCAACATTTGACTGGTTTATTTTTATGATTTAAAGCAATAAATTGTGTTTTAGAGAAAGAAAGGAGACGAGATCTTTTTTTGAATTTGCCTTTGTATTTCCTAGAGTACAGAACACAAGCAATAATTTCTGGTTGTAACTTATATATATATTTTTTTGAGGGGGTGGAGGAAGGAAATTACTACCTACTTTTTATACACATATATATTTTTTAACAAAGCAATAGGGATTTATATGGACACAATTGTTTAGAAAGTCCCAGAAGAATAATTCTGAGATGATGTGAAGTTATACGCATATACAAGTCTTTCAAAAAGTCCACATGGCCTACAGCTTTCAGATTTTAAACAGCTTCTGGCTGTTATATGCATAAAAAAAAATGTTTAGAAAAATGACATATCTTTATTACTTTTATTTGACAATCTAATTGAGTCCCAGACTATGCATATAACAAAAAGCAGTGACTTAATGCAAGGGAAGGGCAACCATCCCTCTCCATCTCTTTTGCTTAGCCCCCAGGGTTTGTCTTCTTCACGTGAAAGGTGTCTAGAGACAGAGAGAAATCTTTACCACACTGAATATAGGAAGAAAACAAATCTCTTCCCACCCACCACCACAACAAAAATATTCTCTGCTATGCAGTGAAACAATCTGGAATTATGAATTGCCTTTGACAAACACAGTCCATAAGGGCTTTGTCATATGAATCACACACTGTGTGACCTTATGACATTTTCCTATTATTTAATATTTAACAAAGGATTTGCACAATGGTGACACCATGCCAATCCTAAACCCATTTAAATCTTTAGCCAGAAAGATTTTAATCATGGGGTGAGTAGGTGGTAGGGCCTCCACTGAGCAATACTTATTTTTCACCAAATAGTGGCAATTGGAATGCTGCTTTTCTCCATAAGAATCATTGACCATCTAATTATGGCAGTAGTAGGTAATTTACATACTAAGCACAACAAAATCGTTACAATCCAAATAAATAGATGTCTTTTTTTCTATTTCTAAACTATAGCATAATTCATATTAACGGTTGAATGGGTGCAGATAAAACAAGAGCCAACCTAAGGTTCTGAACATAAATTGAACAAAGCTAAAGCAAACCTTTTAACATGCAGACTAGTTGTTCTCATAACAAAAGAGTTCATTTTGGGGTCACATATTGCCCTTAAACAACTGGGTTAGTTAAGGTCAGTCAGTCTATGGCCACTGACTGATAAAAGCATCCTGATTGCCGCAGTAAGGAACACTTCTAGCACCATGCATCATGTCATATGTACCCGGAACAATTTGGATGAATCCCCGACTCTGTATATTCTCCAAAAGCAGGAAAGGTCAAAAGTTTTCTTCTTGCTACAGGATACACTGCTACTATATGTACATCAAATTAGATTGCACATACGACAAGCTGTGGAGATGACTTGTGAACCCTTTTATTTGATACATATTAAATAGCATATAGCATGCAGAGAACTAATAGATCCTGTGGCCAAAAATGAAGCTTAGGTTTAGTTTTTGAATTTTAATTTTCAAGTTTTGTGGTGTGGGGAGTTGTTTGTTTTGTTTCCAATGCAGTAGCAGTTCCATAACATCAAGGAAAAAATCATTGCTGCACTTGGAAACAAATTTATGGTATACTGACTAAGTCCAAGAAAATTCAAGTTGAACAAAATTACTTGCTTTTACAAAATAAAAACTTTCAATGTTTTTTAAAAGATGTTAACAGTTAACATATTTCATATACATATATACAATATAACATATTTCATATTTCAACTTAATTCTAAGTAACAGCTAAGAGAAAATGTTATTAAAAAAATATTTCATCAAAATATTTCATTTATGAAAACATGAATATTTAGTTTATCATTTTGTGCTAAAACATTTTCCAGAATTCTTTAACAAATAAATTAATGAAATTGCTAGAATTTGCAAAATAGATGTAAATCAAAATGTGTATTTTTATTAAGATGTCTTCCATGTAAAATTATTTAAAAAAATAATTCTATAAGGGCGACATCTTTGATGATCTTTCTACATAAGAGTTACAATAGCCTATAGATAATGCTGTATTTTGAGAAGCTGTAAAACGCTGGATTTAACAGTTAAAAAAATCTTTTAATGAAAGTGCTAACGGTAAGCTTTGGGTTCTTTGTTTTTAATTTGATGCCATTGTAGTAAGTTGTTATTACTGGTTGGGATTTGTTTCTAACTGAATAACTGTTTTTGTATTAAGCAACACCTGAAACCTGAATTGCCTTGTTATTTTCAAGGGGAATTTAAGTTACCATAAAACTTGAGTAATGAAGAAAAATCCTTAATAAACAATTTTCCGTAGTTTTTAAATAGCTGTTCAATCCCGTTCCGGCTGGTTTATGTTGATATTACACACTAAAACAACTAAAAAACTGGATTAACCTGCTTCTCAAAGATTCTCTGAACACTGAGCTGTCTAAATTGGCACAAAGCCACTTACAAACCCTCCTTTCCTGCCCATCAAGAGGGAAGTCAGGAAGGGATCTATTTATTTTTTTTGCTAAAAAATAAATCCCAAAACATCATGTTTAAAACTGAAATATTCCTGGATGATATCCTCAGTTTGCGGTTGGGATTGTTAGATTATCTATATATGCTCTGCTTTTCTTTACTGACAATGTTACTGCTTTTGGATGATAAACTTAGCATATTGGTCATCTAGATCTTAATCAAATCCCTTTTCGTTTCTCACAATATGAAGTTTTGCCATCAAAGAAATCAAAGGTAGATCTCCCCTAGCTTCAGCCAGTTTAGAATTTTCAACATTCCAGATTCTTACTCAAGAAAAAGTAAACACTCAGAGAAGCATAAAGCAAGCTTTGCAGACAGGTAACTAGTCTGTTGTTTCATGTGTTATTGCTTACTTTTCCAGTTACAACTTTAAAAATGCATTTTATATATATATAACTTTTCTTTGTAGCTTTTGTATAGTTCTATTATAATGGTTTAGAAAATACCATCTTTTGCCGTTTTCCATCATGATTTTACAACCAGATTTTTAACATCTGTTTTTCCAGTTATTAGTGCTATATATATAAGGATCATCATTAGAAAAATACAAGCCAATGCCTATGTCTTTCTCAGTGATGTAGGTTCATGTTGGGAACACTAGTCCCTCGTGAACAAAGCTTCTATAAAAATTCAGTCAATAAGTGTTTAATACAGATATTGACCAAGTTTTACGGGGTCTTGATTCATAAAGGACTAACGCTAGCATTATCGAACACTCTTCGTGATTTGCATTCTAAATCACCTTGCAAATTGATGGCACTTATCTGAGAGGAAAGTTAAAAAGTTAAGTGTTGAGCATTCACTGCTTAGGAAAGTAACTGATTAAGTACCAAACCAAACGGAACGATAAAAGGGATTTATGCTACTCAGAACATCTTGTCTAATTGAAAAAAAAATATTTATGCCAAACTGCAGGAATGAATGTGTTTATGCTTTTGATTCATTTTTCAGTGGCATGTTTCTTAGCTTTCTGGCAGTATTCTTCTATGGAGGTTTGGGATTCTGCAGGTGATGCCTGCAGACACTGAGAAATATATGTGGATAATAAGTACGCCTTAGATAGTTATGCGCTGTGTGATGTTCTTTGGGCATTTCATATAATGACTGCAGAACATATTCAGATTCGCTACTATAGACACCTTATTTAATCACAGGCATTATTGTGAATTATTCTGCCAAGAGGGCAGTTCAGATTGCTGAGCATTTGGGGTTACCAAACCATGTTCCTGGCCCAGTCAGTGAAGATGCTTCAATACTTACTTGAGAACTATCTAACTTAAAGGCCAGGGCTATCCTAAACATCCCCATATATTCAGGATGGTGGTATGACTACCTACATTGATTGTGAACTGCATAACCTGATTTGTAGCAATATTGATGTGTTGATATTTTACAGAGAGCAGATGGAACAAAACCAGTCGTCAAGTCTTCTGGAAAGTAACCCCGGGGGGCAGTTCAGAGCAGGATGATGGTGTCATTGCAACAGCAGAAGAGCTGTGACTACCTGGGCTTAGATTTGTGAATACATTTATTGGAGCCGTTCTTCCAAGAAAGAAAATTCAAAGTTCATCCTAGAAAGAAAGTTCATCCTTGTCCATAAGCATACACTTCTCTCAGTTATGGCTTTTGTTGCATGGAGGCTCCTGAGTCATCTCGACTAGTTTTAGTTTCTTCATTGTCCTCATATACACATTGCGAACTAAAAATAATTACACGAGAAAACAATCATCCAAGAGTAGGACTCTACTCTAGACTGCCAAGGATTATAATATTATTTTCAGGAGGTGCATAGATTATGATTTTCCTTCACAACACTAAAAAAGACCAGAAACCAGCTAATATCCATGTTGTGAAAATAGTGGGTGTAGAATGGTTAGAGACAAACCATTTTCTTTGGATTTATGTAGGAAATCAGAAGAAAAAAAATCACTTATACTATTTAACTCTCTGGGTTTTACCCATGGAGACGTCTTCCACTTGATGGACAAATCTACTGCAAAAAGATAACAGGAGACAGGTGGGCCAAAGAACAAAAGAAAGCTAATGCATCTAGAGTAAATAATGACTGTAAACACATTTGGAAATGTTATTATTGATCTTCATGAGATAAGGATAATACAAATGTCCGCATGTGTGCATGTTCATAAGCAAACTTTATACCATGTGCTGACAAAGGACTTCTCTGACAGCTGTTCATTCAGTTGGAGTGTATTTTGTACACAGTTACAAGATAGGAACCTGTCAATTTGGTAAATGGTCTTTTGGAAGAGGAAGAACACACCATTTTTGTATTTGACGTCTTTCACTCCACAAACTTGTAAAAGTGTCAGAAATGGGCAAAGAAAACAGAATTCTGGCATTATGCACCTACAACTCAAAATATATATATTCTAATAATGCAAACTGAATACAATGGTTGTAGCAAGAATGGCAAGGTTTGAACCTTGGCAATATTATATGTGACCGCCTAACTGCACAGTTTCAGTTAGAATTGCCAAACAGACTGGACTGGAAAGCAGCTATGTCTGTATTCCACCCATGTGTTCATTCCATTTTAAATCCTTGGGCAAATAATTCAACCTGTGTATTTCATCAGCTCTACCTGTGCAAAGGTGATAAGAATCCTTACTTTTATACAATTCCTTACCTTTTCTACAGCTAAGGTGGGGAAAGAAGAGGGATTTACAGCTGAACTGAATAAGAATTCTGGTGTCACTTTTGAGGTTCTGCCATGTTTTTTTACACTAAAATAAATCTGATCGTTGATAAAATCAAATGTATTGAACAGGACTGGGAAATTATAATCAATTCTGTTATGGACAGTCTTACATCAACGTACTTACACTAACTCCTGTATAGTTTAAACCACTTTCCAAAGGTGATTTTGACAGCTTACTGTTGTATACTATAGTATCAAAACCTACTTCCTCATCTTATTACCTCATTAGAAAAACAAGGCTTCCTTTCTCCTGCAGCACTGCTTCTGCAGAGTTTGTGGAAAAAAACTGTTACATATTTGTATGCAGCAAAATGTTTCAAAACAGTTTAGAGGCTCTATGCATCACAGCAACACAGGAATTAAACAATATTGTAGCACATTTGATTTGTGATGTTGGATTTCTAGTTATTCATATTACTAGTTAAAGCCTAGATACTACAAATCTTCAGTCATCCAATTAGTCTTCAGCTAAATAACCTAGCAAGATTTTGTATGGATAGAGTAAATTTACATGAATCAAAATTTGTAGAACTAGCTTTTTATTTTTATTTGCTCTTTCAAATGTTTACTTCAGCACAACAATATTTAAAAATTTCAATTTGAGATCCTGTATGAATTAAATCAGCTGATAACCCTGTAAAAAAAAAAAAAAATTCATAAATCTAAACACTGACCTTCATCTAAACTGACAGATCCTGGAGAGCTCTATAATTTCCAGATCCAAAAGCTTACATGTTCTGATCCCATGTTGGGGCTGGAGAAGGTGGTTGTCAGTCTCCCCTCCTCTTTCTACCAACACTCTTTCCCCAGCACTTATACACATAATTTCTCTTCCCTAGCCAGAGGGAAGCCCAAAAAACACAGGACAGAAAGTAAACAAGACAATCCAAATCATTTGTCCATCAGCGACAACAGAAAGTAGACTCTTCAACACATCATTGTCCACAGTTCCTTGGGAGAATCCTTTCTCTTCTGCAGACATCAGGTGCCTGGAGGTCCCAGTCTGGCTTTTTCTTTCGAATATAATGGTCATAAATTATGCAGGGAATGGGGATGGAAAGTATGCTTCATACAATAACGAAGGGCAACACACCCTGGTCCCCAGAAGGTGTGGAGCAATATGATCCACACTCCTGAACCTCAAGGCACTCTGGTTCATGTTACTTTGTTATGCATGGGGCTTTTTTGGAGCCCTGTGTTTTTGACAATATTTGGTTAGTGCTTAGAAAACCTACAGCGCTTGAAGTCTCAGCCATCTTCTGTCATACTAAATAAGATCTTCTCATTTGCATTTCTAACAGCTGAGCTAACCTCCTAAATGTAGCTAAATGTTATTAGTCATTATACAGAGAAATTTAACTTTTGCCACTAAGAGAGTCTTTATATTTATGGCTTTGAGAAGAGAATTACCTGATTTCATCAGTTATTATCCACTAGCATATTCTTCACATTCTATCTAGTGCTACTGGTTTATTATGTTGACCTCATTTCCTCTGTCACTGCAATTTAACTTCTGTATTTGTATTTCACAGATATTTTCTATAATTTAAAAAATTACAGCTCCAATATGAGAGCAGTAACAGTCACACAGTAAACTTTGCATTCAGATGATCATCAGCGTTCTCAGTTTAAGGACTAAAGAGGAGACAACCTGAATAAAATCTGATTACAGTGATAAAAATGGTTAGGCAGAAAAATGAGGGGAAAGAACAAAGTTTGTCATATTAAAATCCTGGAAATTGTTTCTCCTGAAATTTCAAGCATCAGAATTTCTTGAACTGTGATCCACAGAGGTCTTGGAATAGTGTGCAGAAAAGGAACTTCCTAAATTATTGGATTCTCCTCTACTGTGAAAAAACAAAAATAAAATGTTAGAAAAAAAATCCTAATATTGTCTTGACTCTATTGGCAATTACTCTGCAGGAATACTAAAGTAAGTGAGAGAAAAAAATTGTGCATTTACATGGCTCAGTAAAATGATCTCCCCATTGAATACTGGCGTGGACAGAAAGATATGTAGAAGATACAAACCTATGGCTTCCGTTGATGGCTGGGGCAGGGAAGGAGCAGGAAGATCCAAACTATGGATATAGAGAGTCAAGCTGAACAGTCTTGCAAGTATGTAGAAGCATAAGCTAGAACGTGTGACCAAAGTATTAAAACTAAGGATGGGTTAAAAGGCAGTTGCTTCATATGAAAGAAATTTTAGAAATTCAGCGGTTCAGACCTTGGGAAGATTATTTTTATTTTCTGGTGAGTTTATATTAGAGTATTTTCACGATTTTAACTCTTTTTATTTAAATTCTGTTTCATAAGAATTAATAAATTACTTTAGGGGGTTTAATTCCTGCATTAATAAATTATCAGATCAAATGAAATCAAAGATTAAACTGAGAAGTAAACCAATCTAAAAGTTTCCACTTCAAGTCTGAAGTCTCTGATTTGGGTTCAGCTGAACTGGTATGGTTTATCAAAAGATCCCACAAAAATGAAGTGACTGTCTGCAATTTTTGTTGCATTTCATGCCTTCCACATTTTCTTTAGTAAATTACTTCCATCTCAGCATCTTTACTTCTCCATGGATGTAAGATCTTCCTAAATTCTACATAATTTGGAATGCTATTGCAAATTATACTCCCCAAAAAACTATCTTTCTTCAAAATTTATATCAGTAGCAACATTATCTTTTAGAAGTGGCTATTACTGAAAAACAGACCCCCAAAACCAGAACTACACAGATGTGAAAGTGTCACTCATTTATTTATGCATCCTAAATTCCCCTCACTCTCCATTTGGATATGTATTTCCAATTGCCTGTTCAACTGATTTATTTTGACCCTGATCCAGTAAAGTGCTTTGATATATGTTTGTCTTAAAGTTATCTGGAGAAAAGACCTGAATATGTACCTTTTATAAAATTCTTACCACAATGGTGAGTGGTTGTTGTAGTGGTGATCAGTCAATTTACATGTTGATATTTAAGTAAATCAGGACGAAGATACGATACTGCTTCTAGAGAGGGAAACACACAGTCTTCCTTGGTCTTACGTGATCTTACTTCTGAATTTTTCTAAGATTCAGTTGAATATTTTTTCTTGATTGTTCCAAGTTTTCATCAGGATCCAGGGAAATTTGAAGAAAATACTCTTTCTAAGCAGAAATTACAGGATTATTTTTCTCTTTAAACATATGTGGAAAAAAAAAATGCTCCACAAAATAAAAATGCAGCTTCAATAGAATATAAAAATACCTAATCAGTGAAGAATTATCTTGTAGCAAACTATTTTAGTAAAGCATAGAAAATAAGGAGAAAATATTTTCAAATCCAAGAGATTTCACATGTGTTCTGAAAGAATTCTATCATCTACAGCTCAGTCCTAAAATCTTTCAAAAATAAATCAATCTGACACTTCATACCCAGTACAGAAGCTCTCTGCAAGGCTGTTGTTTTTCTTTATAGTTTTTCTAAGGCCGATTCATAAAAAACTTCTAAAATTTACAGCATAACTCTTAATATTTTTCCTTTAATTTTTTATCATGACATGGTAATGACTAATTTTAATATGGGATTTCTTTTTTTAAAAGGTATGTTTTTAACTTGGGTCTGACTAAACTGCTTTGCCTGACTTAAAACCTGAGTTTTTTTTGTTGATATTCAAATAGCTGTGACTTAAAACAATAGCGTTATCCAAAAAAAACTAAACAGCCATCCTTCCTCAAGTGCAACCAACAGTTTTAAGTCCAAGACTGAGGAGGGTCTTTCTTATAGGTTTAGTCCTACGTTTTCTGTCTGTTTGAGGAAGTCCAAGTCTTACCTCACAACCTAGAAGGAAATTGCTCCCGCAGTCCACTGAAGGAAGACTTCTAGTGACAGGATACCTTCAGTTTTATCTCTGGTGATCTATTCCCTCTGACTACAGATTTTCAGACTTTCCATGGGGTTTTTCTGCTGTTTGATTGTCCACATTTTTTTTTAATCATCAGCTGTATTAGTGTCATACCAGATTCGGTTTCTCTCAAAAGTGGATATGTACATGGAAATAAGGCTTCTCTCTCCATACAGATGTCACTTTCTCATAGCCATGACCCATCTGCCTCCCCTCCACCGCATTCCCACTTTTAGAATTGCCAATCCTTAGTCATCTTAAAAACAGACAGAAGCTGGTCTATCTAAGCACTTAAAAGCCAACTTGTCCCTAAGTAACTCAGATGAAAAAACTTTGAAACCACAACCCAAAATAGGTGCTATCAAGAAAAGAAAGACGAGATTGAAAGAAAAAATAATTCTAAACTTAATATGAGAATCTGATAGGTCTTTATTATCTACAGTACATACACATTCTGCCAAAATGCACTACTTGAGCAGTAAAAGATATCTTATTGCAGCTGCTGAGGCATGAGTCCAAGTCATACTCTAGTTTTATACCCAAAGACACTCTCAGTCAACTCAGGGGAAAGTATTCGGCCTTTAAGCGTAGAAATGAATACTGCCCACAAGACCCACTTCGGTGGCCTCATTTATGAGATGCTGTTGGAGAACCTGTTCTGGTGATTCAACTACAACATGGAGACCAGCACATGCACTACAGGCACAATTATTTAGAATAAAAATTCTTTGCTGAGAAAAAAAAAAAACAGATAATGAAAGTAACTTGCAAAAAAATATGACAAACACACCTTAAATGTACCTATAATTATCCAAAATGAAATTAGTTACATGAAATAGTGACCCTGTCTGAGGGCAGAAGGTGAAGGATATGGAGACTCATTACTGTGCCATTAACTCATTTCCCATGTGTCCTAGCAATCACGACAATACATGACAGACAGAGAAGAGGAACAGTGGAATAGGTTGCCTTCAGCTGTAAGTATATCCAGTCCTGAGTCCAGTCAAAATCCAAGCTACACCCAGAAATTTCAGTTTGTATCTTCTCTATCTAATCCATAAAAGCCAGGTATTGCAGTTTTGCTTGAATTTTCTTTCTGTGAAAACTACTCTTGCGTGTCTTTCTACCTAGTGACAGAGTTTCAGGACAATAGTCTGCCAGCATTGAAGAAGCATTTGGAAACCCTCAGTCACATGGTGTGAAAGTTGTGAGTGTCCTGTGTGGGGATAGGAGTTGGACTCAATGATCGTTTTGGGTCCCTTCCAGCTCGGGTGATTCAATAATTCTATGAAAGATGGTGATCCACAACAGAGTACAATCTTCTAAAAGATGAAGAACATGGATAAATACTGCCTGTAGCCAAGGAAGGAATTGAAAGTAGGTCTCCTACATCTGCAGTGAGTGCCCTAATTACAGTTACGTTGCACGAGTGGGGAGTATGTAGGATATTTCAATAATACATATTTTTTATTGAACTTAGCTAGAGGTTTGCCAAGAGAAGCTCAAAAGAAATCTCCTATACCAGATCTATTGGAGATTTCAAGCATAGCATGTGGATCCCAGCTAGACTCAGACATTAAAGAAATATGAAACTTAAATTCTTACTTCTATAAAAATGATGCTACTTCTCTTCATGAACAGAAAGTGAACTGTGGATGTCAGGGGAATCTCACAAGTGAAAATGTTGGCATCAACAAACTTCCAAATAGGTTTTGACTTCAGATCTTAAATGCCACCCGAGAACACCACTGTAGTCAGAAAAAACCTTCCATGAATGGGGTCTAAATGACTTGAACAACATATCACAGGTAGGCTTTGTTGCCATATCAGTTAGGACCAAGTAAATGATTAACTTCCTCACAACTGGGTTGTTTTTCCTTCGTGCAAAAGGAGGAAGCGTTTGTAGATGGCTCAAGAGCCCTTTGTAGTCATCAAGCTGCCTATTTATGCAGCACTGAAATATACGCAATACAGTAAAGGAGATTCTCAACTTAATATGCATGTATTAGTCCAAGCAAAGAATGTTGGCTAATCAGAGTAGTCAACACTTCACAGTGCCCTGTGTTTTTTCTATGCTAAAACAGGATAAAATGGCTGAAGAGTTTTTTGAAATTTCATCTTCTGACGACAATTTGTAAACATTTATCATAGAGTTTCTGAGCACAATGAAATCCAGCCATGTCCTTGAGCATCACCCTTGCTTTATGCTGAAGGAACACAGGAAAAATAGAAGATCTGGCTATTTCTGTGACACTTACATTGTAGTTGCTACATAATTCTTCTAAAGGAGAACTAAGAATCTGGTGTTTTCTATTATTTGTGAATAGTCACTGCCAAGAATCTGGAGTAATTTATCTTAGCTGACACGTCTCCATCTCATCTCCCCTCCCAGGATTAATCTTTCATTTCTTCTTAATTAATTAATTGATTTTGGATCTGAATTTATCTTCATTCTATTGCATCATGGGACTTTGTCTATCATCAATGGACTTCAATGGACCTTGTCTGTCTCAGTATCTCTGTCATGGTAGAGGGAGAAAGAACAAGACAAGACAATTCGAGAGTTAATGTTCAAAAATAAGTTGTGGAAAAATACAAGGCAAAAACTTGTGTTTTCATTAAAAAAAAACCCCACCCTAAAACAACCTCATAACACAAAAAAAAACCAACAACAGCAAAAAAGCAACCTACCACCACAGTGTTTATATTGGATCTGATCTTGTATTTGAAATAACAGACACAATCCAGAGACCTGAATCTAGGTATCCAAAAGCAATCTGTGTTGTTCTGTTCTGTGGTTTTGGTTCAGGTTCAATGCCAATGCACAGCAAGTCATTCTTCTGAAGATTTGCCTAGTATTTTCAAAGGCATTTGGAGCAACAATAAATCCTTGATACGGGTTATTTGACAAAGCACAGAGGAGAAATTGTCTGAAGTTGCATTCATGGATTCCTCAGGATGGAGGACATGACACTGCTTAATCATCAGTTCTGTTGTTTGGGTTACCAGAGTCGGTTTCTCTCCTACTGGAACTCAAATGTCATCTGTAGAGTCTGATTTTCCCCAGAGGATCCTTGATACTGTCTGGTTCCAGTGTCGTATCTCCTGCTCCCAACATACCCCTGCAACAGATGAACACTTAGCTAGATTCCTCCCTTCCTTCACCCAACCCATCAGTCTTTGAAGAGCAGTCCATAATGTAAAAAAACATTGGAATGGACTTTATAGATGAAAATACAACTGAATTAAATCAATTACTTCATATTTGTCTTATACACTTAGTGTTATAAAACACTACATTCCTGAAAAATAAAATATACTTAACCCTTTCCTGCCAAGGTTGAACACAACTTTACTCACCTTCTTTATCATATTATCAAGTCAGCAGCAATCCCTCCATTTCTGCCTTGTTGTGAACAAGAATACCTACCTTGCAGTGCTGAGGTACAATATTATCAAGTACTAAAAAACAGTATTTCTCCCGCAACATTTGCAATCTTAATATATTGCAAAGAGGAAAAAGTTAAAAAATCTGAATGTACCTGATGAGGAAATGGTGACACAGTATGAGCTGGGAGGGAAAGCACCGTCCTCAGCATATTGACTTTACAGCCACTGCTGGGTACTCCACAACAGAATGGAGCTCGAAGACATTTCCTACAGGAAAGACACTGAGTTGCTACAGTGAGTCCATAGGAAGGTGCTAAAGCAGGTTGCTCAGGGAACTGCTTAACAAGGTCCACTCAGAAAAAGATTTTGATGGTGCTGGGATGCATCAATGCTGGTTGCTTTTCAACTACCACCTCCAAAAAGCACAGGACCAGGCAATCCCAAAATGCCAGAAGTCAAGCAAGTGAGGGAGAAGGCCAGGCTGGCTGAGTAAGGATCTTCTGCTCAAACTGAAGCTTAAGAAGATGGTGTATGGCCAGTGGAAACAAGGACAGCTGACATGGGAGGACCACAGCAATGCTGTTTGTCACTGTAGGGCTGAAATTTGCATGGTCAAAGCTCAACTGGAGTTGAAGCTTGTCCGCACTGTGAAGGATAATAAAAAGGGCTTCTTTCAAATATATTAATAGTAAAATGCAGGCCAGAAACAACATTGGACCATTACTTGATGAGCATGGGCAACTCATTAATAGCAAATTAGACAAAGCAGAGACTTTTAATGCTTTTTTTCTGCATCACTATTCAATAATGATATTAGGCTTGGCCACCTCTAGAGCCTTGAACTGGAGTATCATGACTGGGAAAACAATCGTCGAATCACCCGCAAACTTGTGCAGGATCTGCTGCTTCAACTGGATCCCTACAAGTTGATGGGGCCTGATGGGATTCATCCAAGGGTATTTAAAGAGATGGCCAATGTCATAGGAGGACCTCTCTCAATGATTTTTCAATGGTTTTGGGAATCTGGAGAGGTACCAGCTGACTGGAAGCTAGCAAATGTTGTCCCAATCTTCAAGACGGGCAGCAGGGGTGACCCTGGTAACTAAAGGCCTATCAGTCTCACTTCAGTACCTGGTAAATTTATGGAGATGATTATTCTGGGAGTCACCAAAAAACACCTGAAAGACAATGCAATCTTTGGTCCCAGCCAGCATGGGTTTGTAAAGGCAAGGTCCTGTTTGACAATCTTAGTATCCTTCTATGACAGGGTTACCCACCTGGTCAACCAGGGAAAACCAGTCAATGTCATTTTTCAGGATTTCAGCAAGGCCTTTGATACTGTCTCTCACAATATTCTCATAAACAAAATGTCCAGAATACAGCTGGATGAACACATAATACAATGAGTGCATAATTGGCTGGTGGGTCAGACTCAAAGAGTCACAGTGAAAGGAATTACCTCAGGCTGGTACCTGGTCATTAGTGGGGTCCCACAGGGATCCATCCTGGGGTCAGTGCTCTTCAATATCTTCATAAATGACCTCGACGAAGGACTTGAATGTTTATTGATGAAGTTTGCAGATGATACAAAACTGGGGGCAAAGAGGCTCTACAGAGGGATCCTGACACATTGGAGAGCTGGACAATCACCAACAGCATGAAATTTAACACAGGCAGGTGCCGGGTTGTGCACCTGAGACACGGCAACCCCGCAAACATGTACAGACTGGGGTCTGAGAGGCTGGAGAGCAGCCCTGTGGAGAGGGACCTGGGGATTCGGGGGTTCTGGGTGGCAGCCAGTTGAACATGAGCCAACAGTGAGCCCTGGTAGCCAAGAGGGCCAACCCAGTCCTGGGGTGCATCAAGCACAGCATTGCCAGCCGGTCGAGGGAGGTGATTGTCCTGCTCTACTCTGCACCGGTGAGGCCCCACCTTGAGTACTGGGTGCAGTTTTGGGTGCCACAGTATAAAAAGGACATAAAACTACTGGAGAATGTCTAGAGGAGGCCACAAAGCTGGTGAAGGGCCTAGAGGGGAAGTCATATGAGGAGCGGCTGAAGTCACTTGATCTGTTCAGCCTGGAGAGGAGGAGACTGAGACAGGAACTCATAGCTGTTTACTGCCTTCTCACAAAAGAGGGAAGTAGAACAGGTGCTGAACTCTTCTGTCTTGTGACCTTGAGAGAATGGCAGGAAGATATGCCAGAGGATGTTTGGAAAAGGTTCTTCACCCAGCAGCTGGTGGAGCACTGGAACACCTCCCCAGGGAAGTACTCATGGCACTGAGTCTGCCAGCATTCAAGAAACATTTGGGCAATGCCCTCAGTCACATGGTGAGATTGTTGGGAGTGTCCTGTGCACGGGTAAGAGTTGGACTTGATGATCATTTTGGGGCCTTTCCAGCTCGAGTGATAGGTGAAGGGTCTAGAAAATAGTCTTATGAATAGAGCTGAGGGAACTGTGGTTGTTTAGCTTGGAGAATAGAAAGTTGAAGGGAGACCTTATTGCTGTGTACAACTGCTTGAAACGAGGTTGTAGTGAGATGGATGCTAGTCTGTTCTCTCAAGTAACAAGGGCTAGAGGAAGCGGTGTCAAATTGCTCCGAGGGAGGTTTAGATTGGATATTATAAAAAAAAAAATCTTTACTCACAGAGTGGTCAGGTATTGGAAGAAGCTTCTCATGGAAGTGGTGTAGTCTCCTGCCGTGGAGGCATTTAAAAAACATGTAGACATGACACTTCATGACAGGATTTAGTAGGCATGATGGTGTTGGGCTTACAGGTCTGGATGATCTTAGAGGTCTTTTCCAACCTTAATGATTCTATGACTCTATGACATACAGATAGGCATGGCGCAGAGGAAAGAACAGGGGGCTGACAGAAAATTTTCCTGGTGGGTAGTGAAGGCCTGCTGAGAATACCTAAGTTGTTGTGGTGCAAACTTGGTGAAGTTGTTCATTGCTCAGGAGCTAGTCTTTGTAGAAGGATTAGTCCATGGGCTGCAAAACTGATTCCCCAGGATAATGGCATGAAGAAAATAAACTGCTGCAGATGCTATGTGTGTTTGTACACTTCGCTCCTCTCAACTCCTTCTCTTCAGTGTCATCTTAACTGAGGAGGATAGGTCTACTTTAAAACCAAGCCAGGGATCAAATGGAGCATCCTTCGAAAGGTGCCCAGGAAATATGCTATCTCAGCTCCGTCTAGTCCCCTACAGTTCCCAGTGCCGGCAGCTCTGGAGATTTTAATATGAGTCTTGCATTATTTCAATGCAATCAAAATGAAACGCTTTGGAAAGCTTCATTTTGTGAAAAATTCTGAGAACTGGACTTGTTTCAATTTGGAGTGAATCCATATGTTAAGTTCTTGGTATTTCCTGTAGGAAATGCCACTTTTCAACCAACTCTCCTCCAGAGGGTAAGGCGAGGTTCATTGGCAGCATTACATGAAGGACCCTCTCTGTCACCATCTCTGTTTTGGTTATTCTGCAGACAAATTGAAGCTTGCCAGGACCGCAAGTAAGAAGACTCATTTATTTCATACAAACTGCAGACTTATAATATTGTGTCTTTCAGTCATTACCAATCTTTCAGTTTGCAAAGGCAACAGGCAATCCCTAGTCTACTTCAATCTGTCTCATGTACAACTCCACAAAATTCACAGAGATAAACCAGAAAAGACCATTTTTTTTCCCTCTATTTCTTAAAAGCAGAGTAGTTGTTTTTCAGTTTGGTCAAACCCTAAAATACGTTCATGTATTAGCTGAAATTTTTCCAAGAATGCCAAGTAATCACAAAGGTTATTTGATAGATTCATGAGCAGTTTCTAAGGCAAGTGAGGAAGTCTTTGTTTAAGATTAACCTTACCCAGGTTGATGCTGGTGATATGTTGCATTCTTGAGTTCCTTTGGGATGAAGGCACTAAGCAACTGGAACATTACATGCAGTATGGAAATACCTGGTTTACACGTAGATTGGCAGATATTGTACTCACATGTCTGACTATAGTACTCTATACTGGTTCATCTCGTAACTTATTATGAAGATTTTTTATTCTTTCTTGCTAGTATATGTCTGCTTTTATCTCATCCATTACTGGCACATGTCTCCTCACAACATAATATCACAGCGGCCATTTTAGTATAACAGATGGGCAAGAGGATTATTTGTCCTGATACTTCATTCAGAAACCATGTTTTGTTTGTATTTTATATTGACATTAAAAAGCTTTTCAACCAATAGGGTTTTTCTTCTGAGTTAGTTTCGTTTTATTTTATTTTTTAGCAATCCAAAAAGGCATACTCTTATCTTTTTTCTACTTCAAAAACAGAATGATAGCACTGCCTGGGGGTTACCCATAGCAGTATGCTAACTTCTAACACAAATCAAACACAAAGCCCAATGAAGGAAAGATGCAAAATTGCTACTGTACCACTGGAAATAAAACTTAAACATGAAATTCATAGGCTATATTCTTGATAAGGCAAAGAAAAAAACTGTTAGAAAAAAATCAGAAATAGCTCAAATTAGAGAAAAAAAGATTCCTCACAAATTAAAATGCATTTTGAAATTTATCAGATATATTTTTTGGCTATTTTTTATTCTAAAATTAAATAGGCAGGCAAAGCAGGGAATAGTTAACTGCTTTGATGAGGAAGGAATAACATAGGTTGTGGGGTTTCTAACTGCGCATAACGGTACATGGTTTGTCTCTTTTTCTTCCTTTGGAACAGTGAAATTTTATTCTTCAGGTATGGATGACTTGGTCATTAGGTAAATGCTCTTCACAGCGAATAGAGTTATTGTCCCTCTGCACTGGAGGTAGGACCTTACTTGGACTTGTTCAGAATTTCATACTTTCAGCAATCACTGTGTGGTAATAAAGCTAGATTACTGTGCCTAACATGTATCTGCAAAAATAGATTCACATTCCTCGAGTTTGCAGTCCTCACTGAACACATAAATCAAAGGAAAATTTTACTGTCCAAGTAACAGTATGACTGGAATGTAACACTGGGGGATCGGTATCCCTTAGGTGAAGCAACTGACACTAATTGAAAGAACAACATCTGGACGGAGCTGCACAGGTTTAAAATCAGTATGTTGCAGAAACCTCCAATTTGGCATTTAGATCAGCCAGATTTTCCACTTTCCTGATTGGGACTGAAGTCAGAAATTCTGTTCATTCTGATCCTAGAAGATCATTTATAGCAATTTCTACATAAATATAACTCAACCCCCATTTTTTAATTCATCAAGTTCATGAAAATATTGAGACAGCTTTGCTCAGGTAATCATTAGCAAGTAACAGACTATAAATTTTTTTTTGGTGATTATCAGTGACCATTAACAGTGAGATGATAAATATGGGATCAGATCCCCATCAGGAGAATTTTAGAAACATCTAGAATAACTTAATACATCTACATGGACAATTTAATCCTTCTTCTACAGGTCTATGGAAGATCTCTCCATAAACTTATCTATAAACTCAGCCTACTGAGTTCTACTACATGAATATCTGGAATATACACTGAATAAAATTGCCAGCAAAATCAAACATTCTGTTTTCCTCTTGTATGTAATAGAAAGAAAAGGTCTTTATCAAGATATGCGTTAGCGTGTTTCTAGTCTTAGTTTATAGATAAATTTGTTAGCAAAATATGATAAAGCAATTAGATAGGCTGCGATTTTACTTCTTGACAACATCACTATAACAGACAATAAAAAAGACCTCAAGATTTTTATGTTTTCCCTGATTTCTTTTGTCTAATTTTAGGTTTTTGTGAGCATCGAAACAAACATATGTGAATGTAAGTATTGATACTACTTAATTTTGAATGTTGCTATTCCCTTGACATGCCAATTACTTCTAGAAAGTTTGGATTATCTAAAAATGTTTCTGTTTGATTCATCTTCTCCCCCAGCCTTTTCTGATTTTCTGGATTTCCTGGTTATTCAACTGAGCACAAATTGCTGTTCATACAGATGCACTGCCATGATTTCTGATTTGCAGGCTGTCACTCCCATTAATAACCTACTAGGCTGTCATGTTGTCATTCCTTGTTGCTGCAACGATTTGTTTCAAACATAGAGGCTGATTCATGAAGAATAAAAAAAGAAGTTGTCCTGTTTTACAGGAACCTCAAAATATTTATGCAGAAAATGTGTGAAAAGCACACGTACCACTTTTATCCTGAAGAATGTGATTGCCAAATACCCAACTTGTTTTCCTGAGAGGAAAGCGAAAGAATATAGAGTGGATTCTCCACTCGATATTTTTTACAGGAAAACATAATGCTTTTAACAAAATCTTCCCCTTGTGAAATATCTCTCGTATTCAGTTCCAGAGCTATGATATGATAACTCCCCTGGATAAGGCAATGGCTTAAAAATTGATATCAAAGCTGATATTATTTCTTACCTTTTCTTTCTCAAAATTATCAATGGCAGCTATCTCAGCAATGAAAAGAGAAAAAAATATCAGTCTTTTGTTTTCCTCTCCTGATTCAGAGGTACTTGCCCAAATTTCATTGATACTGGTGCAGCCTCATTGCCTTTTACCGACAAGTGCTTTTGGAAAAGGGAAAACAACACGGCTGTCTGGATTCATTGTTCAATATCCCTTTAAACTGTTGGGCTACTGAATGACCAGGAAAGGTTAGATAATTTTCAGGGTGGGCAAAACTTCACTGATGAATAAACAAGCATATACATCCACGCAAAATGGGCTGGGACTGAGACAAAACCTGCAGGGGTTTTCGCCCATCTGTAGGTGTCAAGGGACTCCTCTCACCCTGCGCATTGGAAGCAAACAGTTCATTTGTCAGGTGGCTCTGGTGACTGTGGGAGAGAGGGCATGTCCCCTCCACTGTGCCAGCTCCCCTGAGTGTTTCCCAGCACAGCATGATTGCAGGGATGTCTGGTTTAGCAGTCGTGGGGCTGGATGATCCACTCTCGAAACATCCTGACATTCACCATTCAGCTCACATACCCACAGTTTTTTGAGGAGCTGAATCTGCAGGACCTGAGCTCCTGCACGTTTTCTGCCACCAAGGCCCAATGGTTGGCACATCTCCCAAAGAAACAGGCAGAAGGTTTCTGAAGAAGGAAAAGAAATAAGAGAAAAACATAAGATGCGAACGTAAATCAGAACTGGGAGAGAAGGTAAACAAAGAGACTGTTTGGATCTCAACTGCAGTGCTGGCTCCTAGTTCCCCATTTTTCCCCCGTCATTGAGGTGCTTCTCTCCAGCCCAGACCTGTGCTATTTGAGCAGTGTGAAAGTTTCTGCTACCCTTCCCCTCCTTTTCCAGCACCGCTCACTGCCTGCTCCAAGTACTGCCTACAGATGGTTGCTAATGAGCAAACTACTTAAAAGTACCTGCTTAAAAATACTTAAATCATTAGGCTGACTTTGTACGCTGTAATTTAGACCAATATTTTAAAGAGGCAGCCTCTCAATTACAGCGTTATTTTTATCCTCCATAAGGTTTACACATTAACCCACTTGAAAATTTCTCCCTGCCAAACAGTATCAGCAGCTAGTCCCAAACCTGCCAATGCCATAGTATTTTCTAAATTGATGTTTAATTAATGAAGAACTATAGCAACAGGTTTTCTCTCTCCTTTTTAAATTTGATCTCCATGGCATTATAGGAACCTAAAGCTTCCACTAGGCATATATTCCTACCATTTCCTTGTCATAGGAAATGTATATTCATTTTAGTCTTGCGAAGGCAATTACAGTAGCCACTAGTTGCCTACAGCAGCTAATCAAATGATAACCTGCAAGTTCTTAACTCCTCATGAGACAGCCCACTTGCCTCCAGCTGATGAATGCCAAAAGAGCAGCATGGGCCCACCAGTACTGACACCATCATCTAAGAGAAGTTTTTAACCAACCCATGGTTTTATAAAGACTCTATTAACATCTCATAAAAAGAGGTCTAGGTAAAACATTCTGATAAGATTTTTTTAAAGGGAAATACCAGCACTGATGTAAATGTCCGTTGTAAAATATTAAGCTGATATTTGCCTACTTTTAACCTTTGTGCCTCTCACGTTGTGGAAAGTGATGAAGGCTTCCCCAAGTGTTTTCAAGTGTGTGACTAACCTTTGGCTAATTTGTCTATCATGTCCTTGCCCAAGCCCAGCCACACAGTCAAGCACGTGTTTCATCTTAAACAAAAACACAATTCCATCAATTTCAAAAGAATTCAGAGACTTAAAGTTAAATATATAGAAGAATCATAGAAAAGTGGACTGTTGTGCTTCTGGAAAGTAGTATCCCAGATTATTGCTTTACATATTAATTGATGTCACCTACACCTACAATAAGCAAAACAAATTTTAGAAGTAGAAGAAATGAACATTTATAAATAGTTTACAGTGTTTTTACTAGTAGAAAGAATTCACCACATTGGTAGGAAATCTTTAGGTTCTTCTGCATGACTGTCTTTTGTTTTGCTGAAATTTTATTACTTGGAAAAAAGGTGTACTTGGCAACAATATGACCCTTGCCAATATCTGCCACTGCATTAGTGACAAAAGCAGCATGAAAGATATACACTATAATATTGTGCTATTTCGTAAACATATTTCAGAGTTCAGTGTATAAAAATTTAGAGTGAATGAAAAGATTTGAAGGCTGCTTCACAGACCTTGATTCAACAACTTTGCAACCAAACAAATACACAGGTTCATGGTATCATTAAGATCCTCTAAAAAACAACAACAACAAAAGCCGCAGTGAATACGCTTCCTCCTGAAATGTAAAAGCTACCCACATGAAGAAATTTTTCATGGCTGTGCAGTTACTCTAATCTAGTTCTTAAATCCGAGGTTTCTCTCTAAAGCTTCCAGCCAGGTTTTGACATTGGATTTCAGGGTATTCTAATTAGCAGCAGTCCCAAAGGAGGCATTCCTGGCTTCTTCCCTGTGTTGTCAGGAGTCCTGGAGGACTCCAGGCTGCAGGCTGCAAGGAGAATGGGTTAGGTTAGTACATTTTCTACTCATGTTGTTCTCATCGTCCAGGGAATGGACTTCTGCTCTACCATTTCCTAGTCTCATTAAAAAGTTTGTGAGGTTTTGAAGACCGCAGTTTCCATTTTTTAGGACTGGCACCACCTGCAGCAACCATTTCGCACTTTGAAAGACACACATCATTGTGCTGTTATTATTACTTGTTAGCTCTAGTACTCAAAGGACCTGAGCAAGCCAGACCAGTAGCTCAGAGTACTTCTCCTCAATAGAGGAAGAGGTGCTTGCCACATTGGGAACTTAGGTGATACCCACGCAGCTCGAAGATGACACCAACTCAGTCATAAAAGCAAACCCAATTTTTCACCCATAGCATGTGTGAGGATAAATAATTTATCTTAATTTGAAAAATCAAGATCTTCTCTCAAAAAAGTATGAAGACAGAGGATATTCCCTAGCTGTAGTGATGCTTGCTGCAGGTAGCCTGTAGGCTCAGCCCTTCTCAACACTAGGAGTTGGCACTAGCACTCATCCTCCTGTCTGTTTTGGGCACCCTCTGCCTCAGAAGGGAAGAGTCAAAAACCTCTGACTTACCACCCTTGAGTGGGCTTTGTGGTTTCTCCTCCTGCATCAGAGAAGCAAAATAAGGAGTGAGGGGACAAGCAGAGTTCAAACTCTCTACCCAGTATGTGCACTCATCCTCTGCAGAGGAAGGGGAAGCCTGGGGAAGCTGGTGCCGGACACCTGGGCTGCTCTGCTCATTAAAGCACTCCTGAAGAATGTCTGTTTGACATTTTAGTGCTGGCTGTTTTAATGTTTTAAGAGATTACAACAAACTGAAGTAATTAGGAGTAATGGGCAGAAGGTGGGGTATGGCAGATAAAATGAAACTACAAGCCCTTTAATAAATAGCAGACGTCTCATCCTTACACGAACAAATACATATTACACATACAGGATATTCTTCAGCAGTGGCTCCCAGCGCACTAGCAGTACATGAATCCCGGGAACTCTTTGTTTGTCATACTTTCATGACTTTTGACTTAGTTTGAGGGCTCATGAGGGGCCTAGGCTATGAATTCATACTTCGAGCGAGAATGTGTTTTGTGAGTGACCCCAATCTGATGGGAAAAAAATGATGAACGTCTAGAAATCAGTTCATCTCAGTAGGTTTCCCTCAGTTCTTGTCTCCAAATTTTCCTGAAAACTCACAGACATAACTACAGAAAGGCAAAGTTCAACCTCACATTTTTTTTCATATTTCTCTAGTTTCCACCAGTGTTGAATATAATTACAATGCAGTGGGAAAATCATATAGAAAGAGCCTTTTTACTCAACCGTTCTTCTTCCTGTCCCAGACAACAGACAGAAAAAATGAATTTCTGTAGATTTTTAACAGCAAAAGCACATTTCTATTTTTTTTTTATTCTCTTGACATAACATTCTATATCTCACTTGTCAGCTGAAGACTTTGGCTAATTTGGGAACAGAAACTTAGAATTGTCTGGAAAGTGGGATAATATTTCCATGAAGATTTTTACATTTGTTTTCTGCATTTCAAATTTCAGCAACACAAATATACACAAAGACTCAGAACTTTAAATTTCAAAATGTTTTGATTTGCCTTTTGAGGTAATGGTTAGCTAAATTCTAACTGCAGGACCAAACCTTTTTCTATAATATATACATATCTTATATCATAAATATTTTATATGAAATATAAGAAGGCTGTAATTTTTAAGCCATAAGTCAAATATGAATACATTTCAGCAATAAGTGAATCGGAATTTGTCCTATATAATCTCTGTTAAAAATAATGACCCCAAGTAAGGAATGGCTTTCCTTTCCAGGCCAACATAAACATCTTTTTTAAGATGCATGCATAAGATCTGAGACACAGAGAGATAATAATCAAAATAATATGCCTGCACACATGTGTCTCCAGGCATATTATAGTTCAAATAGTCTCACTTTAGAAATTATAGAATAAGATATTCACCCTATGTATTTCAGATAACTATTGAAATAAGACAGTGTTCTTAAAATCTGATTTCATTTTCCTCCAATAGCACAGAGAGATGACATCTAACAGATGATACTGTCAGATCTATGCAACCATATCTGTAGATTTCAGACAATTATCTGTAATCAATAGCTGTAGCATCGTGGTAATAAAATTATAGTACTTACACATAATTACACTTATGTTCAAATATATCCAGTTCCATTCAGAGCATATATCAATGGAGTAAATCTTTGTAAGTCAGTAATTCTCAATAGAGAGGAGAGAAGGTCAGATCTCCGTTTTCCAAGAAATTTAGTCCAGAAAAACTTTCTCTTCCATTTAAACTTCTAATATTTTAATCCTTTTAGAATTTAGAAGAAGCTGTTCCAGGTAAAGCCTTTGCAGAGGTACCCCTGCTAGTACTGCAGATGTAACTATTTTCCTACTAAATAGAATTCTTATAATTATATGCGTGTGAATGAGTATAACATAGTTTATCACATGCTGATTCTGTTACTTGAACTCAGAAATCAGGGGACGCTCTTGGATTCACAGTTGCTTGTAAATCTACCAAGATGAATTATTCATGTCAGTACAAATATAGGCCTGCATTATATTTTGCATTTTTTGCTTTCCCCATTCAGTTTCGATATACTGCCTTTCCCTGTTAGTTTGCTGTTCTCTTTATAGTATTTAATTTCCTGGGCTTCTAGTCACTCCAACTTTTTCCTTGAATTTTGACTCCTCTAATTTTTGATTCTTGGCATCAATGTTGACAATAGCATTTAGTGCCAAAAAGGTGTACGTGTTGGTGTAAAAAAAGTCTTATGCTCTGTTATTTTTTGCCCCCATAAAGACACCATAGCATGTTGTCTGTGTTACAGACCTTGTTTTCAGTAGTTACAAGACCTCTCCCCACGTAATGAAATCCCAAGTCTTAGTCACCCTGCTGGTATGAAAGGAAGGGGGAAAAAAGACCCTTAAAAAATCCAAATATACAGGTACCTGGTCATTTTTCCCACAAGTCACCACTGCTGTTTAAATACATTAAAAATCAAACCTGTACAAGCAGCAACAGGTAGGAAATGGAGGACATTATAAAAGGACTGACAGGATCAGTCCTTTTTCCTTTATGACTTACATGTGCAGGCACTTTGCAGGAGTTTCTCCTACTTCGAGAAGAAGCTGCTTTCTCAAAAAGTGCAGTGTTTATGATAAAATTGCCAAATTTCTATGGGTTTCACTGCAAAGAACGCTTTTTCATCATAAATTTTACTCAATAGTGTTTGCAGCTGAGACAATTAACGTGGTAAACATGAAAGGAGAAGCTGGTTTGGATATGCCTGAAGGAGTCATATCTGTTGTTTCTGTAGGCATCTCTGAATCAGTTTTAAATGAGCTACCTTGGTCCTGGCAACAGTAGGAAGGCTTCTCCCCTCCTCCTGTGGGTTGTGAAGCCCAAACTGGGTTCAGTAACCAAAATGTGGCACTACTAGTAGGACAGAGGGATGCAGCCAGACTGCACCATGTGTCTGCCTCCTTTGGGTCCGACTGGAAGAGAGGATGTTCTCATTCTGGAAGGAGAGATGACAAGGAGACATGGCTTACCTATGGCATCCATCCAAAAACCACAGAGAATGGTGACTTCTTTTGCAAATTGTCCTGTTTTTCTCTGCGAAAACTGACCCTGACCTTCAGCAAAGATCACTCCAATCTCCACTATGCCAGATCTCAGTTAAATAACATTAAATCTGCACTATTTCCTGAAGCTGCAACATAGTGCTATTGTCAAAGTGGACTTAGGTGCTTAAAGCCTACAAAATGGACACTTTGAGCAAAGATTTTCTTTTGGAGAAAAAAAATTGTGTCCAGAAAGCCAAGGATAGTCAAAAGGTGGTCAGTGCCTCTTAGGAAATGGCCAGTAATTTCTTAAGTGCTGACTAAAGAAATAATGTACAGCCAGAGAAAAAAAACTAGAGCTGTCATATCCTGAAAGATCTGATTTATGAGAGATTTTCATTTTCTTTTTTCTTTTCTCTCTTTTTTTCTAACTAGAGTTAAAAACAAGGTAATCACACTGTAATTATAGCTTTGATCAGTTCTCTACTGAAGACAAAAATGGTTCTATGTAGGTCACTTGCTGATGCCTGAGTTTATCAAAACAGACATATCATGATAATATCAGTCTAAAATCATCTGTGGCATATACACACAAAGTCTACCACCGTTTCAGGTATTGTCACTAATCACATATTTCACTATAAATGGTTTATAAATCATGTTTATTGTCTTATAATTAGTAGTACTAACAGTGTATAATATCAATAAGGTCATTAAATATGTAAACAGTAAATAATAGTAATATTAATGCCACTAAGCAGTAGTGCTTGACAGCATCATGTATATTCAGTCAGCCTACCACTATATTTCTCTGCACTTCAACGGCCAGATATGGAACAGTGCCAGTCACTGATTTAATGAACGAGTTGCGTGCAGAAGAAGCAAAATTAGGCAGCAGTCAGTTTAAAAGGTGAAAATAAAAGCTAACATAAGAAGAGTATTCTAACTCTTAACGTAATTACAGGAGAAGAGGTGGACTTTCTGGATCCTATTATCTCTGTAGTTCATAGAATTGTAGAATTACCTGAGTTGGAAGGGACACAAAAGGATCACCATATCTAACAGGACTTCTACACTCTACACAGATCTGATGAATTTGGCTGGCTTTAGTTAAGGACTGAAGGAAAATTATTTGCAAACCAATGGAGACCTTGTAGAAAAATTCGATTAGGTGCTATATTGACTTTACCTCTTCCCTCTTCAGATAGAGAGAAAGTGTATAAAGATGCCTTTATTCTTATGGATCAATATGAAAAGTTTCAATTTCCTTGTTCCT
The DNA here is from genome assembly GCA_033556795.1 of Tapera naevia. NCBI lineage: Eukaryota > Metazoa > Chordata > Aves > Cuculiformes > Neomorphidae > Tapera > Tapera naevia. The sequence continues at coordinate 1,925,230 of JAUMJJ010000022.1, read as the reverse complement.
CCATCTTATAAGACTAGAAATTTGTTAAAAAATGAAAGGGGAAACTTTGTTGAAGAAAGGGCAACATCATGTCTTTGCCGTGATCAGGATGACATTTTGAGAGGGACTGTGCACTCTTTAATATTTAGCATGTGATTCTGGTGTTTACATCAATGTGGATAAATATCTGATAGAAAGCAACGAAGAAGAGAGAGCCAGACTGTTCTCAGCAGTGTTCAGTGACACGAAAA